>SNQN01002264.1:2701-14393 GCA_008642245.1 Bassia scoparia | reverse complement strand
GTTTGATTTGATTTCCACACAGAAGCGTCAACACAATTATTAAGTTCACATTGAAGTTTCTTACAGGTTACAACATTTATCACATGCCATACAACCAATAAACAAACATGATAATGTCTCATTATTCAATGCCCGATCAGCTATAAACTTTGCGAGCTCTTCCAAATGTACTGATGGCAGCATCTCCAACAAATACTGAAAAATTCTGGAATGGCAAAGAAAATGGCAGAATTTCCAACAATCCAAGAAACAAAAAAAATAAAAGCTGTTCTTCAAAAGGTGAGAGAGCACCAGCCCAGTTCAAATCGATAAAGCAGCCTAAAAACAAATGCGATATTACCTTCTCGCGGAACCAATGCGTCGTTATTGGCAATAGCGCTCTTGCATGTAGCGGCAAAATAATATCCGCAATCCTACAATCCGCCGGCTTGAGAACACCTTCAACGATACATCCAAATGGAATATATAAATATATATTTAATATTTTAATCATATGATTTACACATGGAAAAACATAATATCACATTATACTTACTTTTCGCCTTAAGCCATTTAATACCCGCATCACCTTTTATGTACTTTCTGGATATCCTTTGCATGAAGCAAGACTAAATTTTTGATTCCCTGACATATTAAAAAAAAACCACATTAAATACAAATATATTTAAAAACAATTAGTCTTTTTAATTATAGCTTAGTTAGAAGAGCCATACTCATTGATAATTCGCTGCGCAAATAGCAGGAATTTCTATTCTCTTCTCCCGCTGGATCAAAGCCCAAAAAACTTATGCCGTTCCATGACTTATAGCCGCTAAAGTCCAATGTCGACTATAACAAAAAATTATGGATTTGAGGATTAGCAAAAAGATTAAGACATGTTAATATATAATCTTGTATCCTAAACTTACCCTTCATGCACGCTAAGCCCTGCCCAAAGAAAAGACTGATCATATTTCAAGCAAGAATCAATGTGCTTATTTTATAGTCAGGGCCTCAGGCAGACAACAAAACACAATCAATAAACAACCAACACAAACTAAAAAAACATTTCTGCATTTCTTGAATTAAACAAGACAACACACAAATCAAATAAGCCAACAATCAATATGTTAATTAACAATCAAACAAAGCTGGATTTGGAATAATATAAAGAGATCAAGATCAAAATACAGAGTAAAACAGCAAAATATAAAAACAGCAAAATCATAAAACAGCAAAAATCAGAACGCAATCACTTAAAATTTCAGTAAAAATCACAAAGCTGGGATTTGGCAAATTTAAAAAAAAAAGCCAAAAATCATAAAAAATATTTCAGTAAAATTTTCACTTATTTTATAAAATTTAAGCCAGAAATTTCAAAAACTTGAAATAAAAACACAAATATTCAATAAAATGCCCCAAAGAATCTCAACCAGAAATTAAAACCGAAATCTGTTGAATTTCAAGATGAAATTCGAATTGAAATTCAAAGCAAATAGGAACAATTTCGATGCAATAAACCGAAATTCTGCCCTTGGAATTTCAACCTGAAATTCGAACTGCAAATCACAACAAATAGCGAGCTTTCGACAAAACAAAAAATAAAAACATTTGAAGCTTTAGTTGGATTTCGATGAAATTAAGCAGGAAATTGTGGCTATGAATTCAAAGCAAATAGCGAGCAATATTTAGCCAAGGCTTTAACAAAAAATTGAAAATCGCTAATATGTGGGATAATCTTACCAATTGATCACTCGCAACTCAATTGCAGCCGCTGAAGCCCCGAAGAACAATGGCCGATCGAACAATGAATGTGCGTGACGCAATTATGAAGCGCCAGCAGATGATGAAGTCGAAGCCGATAGATGAATGCTGGTGATGCAATTGCATTGGCTTGAAATGGAGCGAACGAAGTGGTGATGAATAGCGCTGGTGACGTATGAATTGATTGGCCTTGAAGTGGTGATGAATAATGATCGTGTGGTTGAGCGGTTCTAGTAGTTAGTGACGAGAGAGAATGAAAAAATGGCGTATGTATGTCTATGAGCCCTAGAGAACTCACTAGAATATCATAAGCCACGATATTCGCAGTATATTTTTAAATTTAAATAAACATCTAGCAGACCGCGGCTCTCTCTAAAACACGCGTCTCTTCTACTATTACATGTGGATCCCAAGCCAAATGGACCACACGCTTAAGAGATGTGATGTAGTCAACCGGTTTTTGTAAATGGATATAAGAGACAACCCGTTTCGTAATTAACCGCCCGTTTCTAATCTAACCGAGACCGCCGTTATAGCACCACCGGCTCTCTGTAGATATGGCTTATTGTCATTTTTGTAGTAGTGAGCGCAGTGTAATTCGGGTTATCCGTACAGTTGGGTTAGCCCAAACAGGTTATGACGAAATTAGCTTCATTTCAAAAAACAATTCGGGTTGTTTTTGGTATTCCAACAAGCGCGTTTACCCTTGGTTTTAAAATCAACAAATAGCTGTGTGGCTAAATCGCATTATTTGACTTGATGTATTGTCGTGTTTTCTTGTGTTTAATCATTTTTTCAATGATTTCAATTTAACTAATTATATTTTAAAAAAATCTTGTCGGCTTCATGTCTTTATGTTAAGCCCTTCTAGTTTGCTTGATACGCATGAATGCTGTCAAATAGACAAATTAAAATGCGCAAGTTTATTACAAAATTAAGATACTTCCTCTGTTTTCAAAAATGCACAAAGGGTTTTTTGTGAAGTAATAAAAAAAATACTTTGTTGAAACTTCGAAAACGAGCGAAGTAATAAGCTTTCAAATAGTTTGCGCCTGATTTAGTTTAGATTCAATCATATAAGGGGTTGATACACGATCAATTAAGTCATTATGTAATGGGCTGCAAATAAACATTCGGCCCTTCAGTTTAGGCTTATTCATATAATTAGCCGGTTTGGCTTACAGCGTCAACTTCTATTTAGTTTTAATTGGTTCAGTTCTAGTTCAGTTCAGGTTACTATTTTTCAGCGTTAGAAACCAGTTGGACTATTTCAGCCCTCAATTGTAGGTTATGGTCGCTCTCAATTAGCTAAATAATAAATTAGGAAGTCCAATTTGCATTTTCTCCCCCCAACATTCATCATACCATAACAATTTTCAAATGGCTATATCACTAGCCTATAAGCTAGCCGGAAACATTAACGAGACTTACATTAAACGAGCTCGCGTCATTTAACGTTGTTCTGCGTTGTCCCAAAGTACAGTCGCCAGAGCACGCCGATGGATAAAGCCAGGTACGAGGGCAGAACAGCCCGATTGGATGCATGGTTTGTGGTGAATTGTTGTAAGTTTTGAAGAATTTTTATAGACAGAGAGAGAGAGTATCTGTTGCACGTATGAAAGAGAGAAAGAGAAGCCAAAGTTAAAGTTGTCCAAAGTTGTAAATGAGGGCGGGGCATGTTATTATAGGGACGAACCTAAAAAGGAGAGAAAAATGCGAAATTACGCGCAAGTGGAAAAATTTTCCCAAATGGGCGTTATTCGCCCATCTTTTTGCTCCCCCTTTTCTGATAGTTTTCCTTAAATAGTTTTTTATTTGCCGGATTCTTTTTAGGAAAAATTGATTCCATGTCTGAATTTTGAAGAATCTGCAAGGGAAGGCATGGGATGCAATCGTGGACTCTATGGGAGCAGACCACGACTGTAAAAGTTCCGGAAGCTTTCTGAACACTCCATTTTGATCGGTTTGCATGTTTTGCTTAGGAAATTCATAAATATTAATACACAAGTCGAAAAATATATAGAAAAAGATGAAACTTCCTTGTAAATTTAGTATTTGTGTTAAAAATTTTGTAATTTTTGAAGCTTCGTTGATGTTTAATTAATTATTTGCAAAATTAATTAATTGTCGAAAACTCCAAGAAAATTGCAAACATACGTGTAGAAAAATTCAAAAAAATTCCGAAAAATTCTAGAAAAAAACTGCTCAACAAATAGACGTTAAATTATTTGAAAATTAAAATTCTTTTTGTAGGGAGCAGAGTGTTTGAAAAGTGCATGGGTAAGGGGGAACTTGCCCTTATTGAGGCCTGTTAGGGTACTAGCTCTCTCGATTGCTGTGTGTTGCGAGGGGTGTCTTATTATTGATCGTCTTAAGCTAGCGGACAATGTAGATATCTACAAATAGCAATCAAAATTTCTTAATGTTATTCCTTATAACCTTTTATCCAAGCACTCAATTTCTCTTTTCGCAAATTCGATTCAACCTTTTTCATTATGTACATTGTTCATACAATGTAATTATATTATCATAGGTACTTTCAACTTGAAGTTTAAACTTATAAAATTATTGATAATATACAAAAATTTTGCAAGTTTCAAAATTTGTTTCAACTCCCTCTATAGTCAAGCGATATTCCATTACCTATTTACTTCATGTTTTTATTTGATTAATCTCTTTAGTTGTTTCAAGTAATCATATAGCCAATTTCTAAAATAGTCTTTATGTTCAATATTCCAATTTTTTTTTTATTCATACATTTAATTTATTTTTCATTCAATTTAAATTCATACCAATTTGTTATCGTTATTAGTTTAATTGATTTTATACTCTTTTCAATAAAAAAAATCTATGCATTTTCCATTTTTGAAGACAAATCGGTCATTAACTTCTACCAAAAAAATTGGGGAATAATTTTAATTCTTTTTTGTGTTTGGGTACTAATGCTAAATTATCAAATTTTATATGAAACCATCCATTGAGAACTATCGAAGCTTGACCACTAATATAAAACAGAAAGATATAGATATACTATTGAAGATCCCTCACATTAACGTAATGATCTAGAGCATTGATTAGTCAGAAAACTAGTTCTTTTAATATATTAGATTATGCGGCACTTTGGAAATCACGCATAGCCTCATCTAAATTCAAGCGTGCACATTGTATTTCTTTTTTATTGATAAATTTTACCAATCTATCACATAATATAGCTCAGTAGTGTTTGTATAAAATATAGGAGTGCTTTTTACCAATTAAAGTACATCACCTCGGTCTAATGTGCCATGATCTCATTGTGTTTATTTTTAATTTTTTATTTGGATTGGGAGGAAAATTAAATAAGATTTGGGAGGAAAAAAATTATGTTAGTGAAAATTGTTCTAGTATAGATATATAAATATTAGTTTTAATTTGGATCCTTGAAATTTAAAAAAAAAAAAGAAATAAAGAATCGCATTTGTTAAGGCATTTATGTACTTCTTCGTTTTTTTAGACGCTCATTGTCTATAATTGGAAATCGATGCAAAATTATGAATGAAAGGTATTGATGGATATTTTATAGAGTAGTGGGCTCCAAAAAAGAGAGAAAAAGGTAAGTAAGTGTTGTTGATGATGATTTTAATGAAGTAGAAGTGAAAAGTTAAGTGCGACCCACAAAAAAGAGTAATTGAAGAGAAATTAATAATAATTTTAAGTGTGGAAGCCCAATCCAAAAGAAAAAAAAAAGAATGAAACATCTATTTGAAATTGCAGTTTTAATACAATGGACATTTAAAAAACCGATGAAGTATTTCATTTCATATGTACCCCCTGGCTAGCCTTTAGTATAGATAGAAAGAGAGAAACAGTTAGATCCAGAAAAACTTGGTCAAAAAAAAGAGCATCCAAAATTCTAAAAATGGCGTCTCTTCAAAGCAGCACATCACTAATACTTGGACCATGGAACAACAGCAATCCAAAGCAAATCACAAAAAAKCCAGTCATCATGACAATCCCAAAATCATCATCATCATCATCAGAAAACAACACAAGTAACAACAATAGAGATTCGAAAATGGCGAAGATCAAATACGAAGGAACGTGGAGGAGAGCGAAACAGCTAACGGAGATGATACAGAAGAAGATCAGGGAAGCGGAGCAAGTTTGCGGCGAGAACAAAGGCTCGGATGAGTGTAAGGTTGCGTGGGATGAAGTGGAAGAGATTAGCGAGGCCAAAGCTAATCTTAAGCTTRAGCTGCTGCATAGTGGTGATCCTCTTGAGAGTTTTTGTCGACAACACCCTGACACTGAAGAGTGTCGTGTTAATGATCATTATTAGTGCCTTAATTAGTCCCTTAATTAGGGGTTTATTCTGTTGTACTGATGTTATTTACACTAATTAACAAAGTGCACTGCAGTAAAACTTTAACTACTTAAATGTTATCCTGTTAWGGTACTACACTATTACGGCCTTGTTTAAGAGAACTTATTTTCGCACTTCATTTTTGCTACCGTCAACACCATTTAGCAACTGATTTACGGTCGTAAAAATGAAAACCGGAATTATAGTTTGGAGTGCAGAAATCAAATGTCTTTGTTCAATCGTACGTATCTTCTATAAATACAGTTTGAACTTTGAAGTATGCATCATCAAGTCCAATTAAATCCAAGTACCTAAGACGGATTTGATTAAGTCAATATTAACTCWTAAGCATTAMTTACGAATTCCTATAAAACTTTYACACTATGCTTTGATAGCATAATATAGAATGAAAGAAAATGATTAGTTATGAATTCCCCCACTTTTCCTTCCCTCCCCTCCTTTTTCCTTCCCATTTGTTATCCAAATATAACTAACTTGTCTCCCTCCCTTTCTCTTTCCTTTTTTTTCCTTCCATTTTATGTTATCCAAATATATTGTTAAACTCTTAACTTAATAGTTAATGTAAAATAATAATAATAATAGTTCAGTGAGTTGTTTGGTTTACAAGAGAATCGAATTGCTATAGGAATTTGCAAATTATTCTACATAGAAAGCTGATGAATTATTGAAAGTTGTTTGTTATTTGTACGAGTAGATGAATATGTAATTCYTGTGAATTTCATATTACTAAATAGACACTTGGTAATTTAATTCCCATGTTTTGTCAGAATTGAAAATTCTTATACTTTTGAAATTTCCACATTTTTATGTTTTGTGATCAATCAAACAAAACTTTTATAGCCAAATTCAAATGAATTTTTATTTCCCCATTTCTTTTGTGCAGCTAAACAATGTGTACGTTTTACTCCCTTTGTATCGAAAAACTTGCAACAATTTCTATTTTTGAGTGTAACGCAAAACTTGTAAAATTTGTACTAGTTTCCTTATTTGGTACTCCCTCTGTTCCTAAATATCCTACCCATTTCGATTTAGCATGTATGTCAATGCATGTTCTGTTTTGATTATATCTTCAACTATACATTACCAAAAATTATAAAAATTATATATTCTTGTAGTACTCATCGAGACGAATCAAACAAGATCCTAAATGACTATATTTTGACATATATGTTAAGAAAAATTTAGAAGATTCTCTCATGTCGTGAATTGTGTCAAGATTTCAAATGTATACAATATTTAGGAACGGAGGGAGTAAGTTTTTTAAACACAAATATCCCACCTAACAAAGAATTATCTTTTTTTTTAGACCACTACATTAATATTTCACCTAACCGCTACAATGATACTACTTTTTTGGGGACCACAACACTAATGTCTCATCTAATCTACAAGGCTACAATTACTTTATTTTACTTTGAAAAGTGTGCTAATACAACTGTTGCGAGTATTACATTACGGAGAGAGTAATTTTCATGAATATGCATGATAAATAAAGCTAAATGTGAATTACTAGTAATTATTCTCCTAGGTGACACATGTGGAATATGGCCGAGGTCGATGGTGGGTCTACATTTTGATATCTATATAACAAAAGGTGTATATATATAGATTGTTGCCTCTAAATATATAATTGTTGCCTCTAATGGTCTTTAGAAGCAATTTTTTGATTGCCTCTAATTCCTCCGTCGCTAATTGTAGGTTGCCTCTAATACCACCATTTAGAGGCAGACAAGGCATGTTGTCACTAAAATCACTTACATTTAGAGGCAACCATGAATTTGGTCGCTAATTACGAGTCCCCTATCCACCTTTTGAGGCAGAAAAATAATATTACTGGTTAAGACACTTATTTAGAGGCAACCATTAGCTTTCACTAATTGTAGGTTGCCCTAATGCCATCTTTTAGAGGCGGAAAAAATATATTTCAAATAAGACATATTATGTTTAGAGTAACCATAAGTCCGTTGCTATTTAGTAGTTGCCTCTAATTTCACCTTTAAAGGCACTCATATGGTTGACCTTTGGTTGACCTTGCCACGAATAGGGCCAACGAGAGAATAATATTTAGTAGTGGCAATATAAATTTAAGGATATTTTGATAAATTTATCGTAATTTTTATAATATCAAAGAAAGAAATTATTCATTATGACATTATAACATCTAAACGAGAAACATACTATATACAACTAAAATCAAATTGCATTTCCTTATTGACTTTATCCTACACAAACATCAGCAACAACGAGATAAGGGTGCAACTGCAACAAGTCAACCCATGTAGCCTCGGGGAGTGTGTGCTGGAACCGCCGCATAGTAGCCTAGAGTACTAAAGGCTATGGCTATCACGAGCATCTGGTGAAACAGGCACATAAGGAAGAATAGGAAGCACTACTTGACTCCTCTTAAAAGATTTGCTTTGAATCTGGAAGTATATGTGTATAAGGGCAGTTCAGCAACATCGAGGTCACCAGAGATCTGAAAGATTAACACAAAATTTATTAGAAGATACACAGCAAAAAAATTAGGAGTGGTTTTCATATGACACACCAAAGGCACGATCCTTACCTGCCATTCTTCTATATCATCAAACGCAACCTTCGGAAGATCATCCTTTGAAAGAATGCGAATATTAGCCTTGGTAATGTTCCTCATTTCAGTATTAATGGCACCTCCTCTGCCAATTAAGCAGCCAATACGTGATGTTGGCACAAGGCTAGTAGTAAATGAGATAATCTTGAGTCCCTCTTAATCTTTAACTACATCTAGGTTGCCTGCCCCTAGCTGCTTCAATTGTTAGGAGAGATTTGATCTTCAAAATATTATTATTAAACAGGATAAAATCAAAAATGATGCACTCACAGGTGCACAAATGAGTGACCTGCAGATGGGTACATACTTTGAGTACAGTAGAAGCCAGAAAATGTTGTGACCGTGAAGGATTATCATGAAGACGAGAAGCAATCTGAAATAAAGCTTTCTTCACAACTGAAGCTTCTCCGGATATCTGCAATCCATAAAAAAAAGGTAAATACAAAGGAAAAACAGAAAATTGGAACAAGTCTATCTAATGAACCTCAATCTGAATGAGAGGAAATAAAGACTAGAATAAAAGGAAAAGCATATGAAATGTAGCATAGTGGCATATCCAAACAAACAATAAGATACATTATAAAAAAAATTCTCATGAACACACATAGAATATTTCAAGGCTACGAAAAATACTCATTTGCATGAACATTATTACAAGAGCTTGCTCTTTTTAGCAGTTAATTAGGACCATGAACAGTAGTTGATAATAATGAGTTATGACAAGACATCTTAAGCGGCAGTAGACCAAATTAATACTCTGTAACAACAATTACCTGCAGAAGTTCATCAGAAGCCAATGCACATGTTGGCAAATGTTCATCTTTCAGAATTCGAATCTGAGCACACAGTTTCACTACGGATGGTTTGAACTATCTGCCCTCTTTCCCGATAATACAACCAATTTGATACAGATGGAACAAGTAACGAGCAATAACATGTTTACTACCTTCTGGTTCATCGTCAGCGCCAGAATCTTCAACAATCACTCTTCATGAATCTTGAAGAGTGCATCATGGGCTGGACAAACTTGAGCATCCATTTCACGAACGAATTTGTTCATCCATTACACTGTAAACTGTCACAACCCGCTCATCATAGCCTGGGACAATCTCACCAATTCTAATCTTTGATTTAGTGTCCAACCTTAATTGTTTGACGATCTCCCTCCCCTTCCTATAATGCTTCCGATCTTTGTTGCTGGCACAAGTATCGATTATCAGTGTCATCTGGTCCACTGGTAAAGAATATTCACGGAACTTCTTCGTTTATTCCTACCATTTTCAAAACGATCCAGGGAATGAGATCGCTTACCGTGGCTGTTTCTCTGACCTGACATTATCAAATAACAGCTACCTGCAAGATGTCAAAAACACACAAGCATTAATTTGATGGAACCGAAATGTATGCCTCCAAGCTCAATGAGAAACATAAAAAATTCAAAAAATGTAATATACACAAAGAGCTTCAGCATGCACCAAATAGTTCGATAAGCTTTTGTGGCACTCAACTAATGTGAAACAAATCTTGGAGATAAATTGTGTCAATTTGCATTACAATCTAATTAACCAAAAGAACTACTAGTAGCCATAAGCGTTTATTACACAACAATTATAGAGTCAATTACATCCTACTAGTGTTCCCGGAGCGCGCAAGCGCGCCGTGGTCCACTCTAACAATATGATAATGTTTTGCGAGAATTCAATGAAATATACTTCGTACTTGGCATTAGTGTTTATTAACCAATTATTCACTGTCCTACTCATTTTTTTTCGCTAAAAAATTCAAATGGAACCCAAATGACCATTTCCAAACTATTGCAAACGTTTTGATCAAATATTTACTGGGTTTTGTCATTGCAGTAAATTCTTAGTGCCCAAATGACATATTCACCACTACAGAATAAAGAGAAAAGTAACATAACAGATAATTTGATCAAATTTCTTTCACTTCAGCTTTGAATTAAAAATGTATGTGTATTATCACAGTCCACTATAGCAGGGGAGAGATATAGCAAATAGCACACACTTTGTTTTAGGTGGATGTGGGATATAACAAGTAATTGGCATATTCCTTAGAGGCTTAAGACATCACAATCAAAATTTAACACGATACCCTAAATCGTTTCCTTTCATCTTAATCATAAATTTTCATCTCTAATTCATAATAAAATAAACTTTTAACAACTAACCAAATGGTCATCTATCCTCCTATGCCACGGMTTTGTAGTTCGTACATTATACTCAGCCTTTGTTCATTAAACTTTGCAAATTTCAAATGAGCAAAGATATAGTAGCCAAAAAAAATCACAAATCACAATTATGATTGTTGTATTAGACCACATCTTTGAATTAAGCTAATCGCTTGATGATGTATTAGATCACATCTTTGAATTAAGCTAATCGCTTAATGAAAGGAGACCTGGCAAAGTAATCCAAATGTCCAATGGTGTTAATACAACTAAGAGTTCCAACGAATCTGCAAACAAATGTCAAATGTCTAATGGTGTTAATACTTCAAATTTCCTATGAAAAAACAAATGGACATAATTCCATTCAACTTTATACAGAAAAACAAATTCAAATCATGGAAACTTGGAAACTGCTTACTTTGGTGCTAACGCTGAAAGAATTATTCGCCTCCTCCGAATGAACAATATGAAAAAGGAAGAAAGTATAGATTTTAAAAGCATTTCGATGCGYTGCAACTCGATCAAACACAGCAGCAGAACAGAATTCGAGGTTAAATACCTCCACATCCAAAATCAAAGTTAACAAAACCCCAAACTCATTCCCAGAAAAAACCAAGATCATGTCAACACATAAGTGATAAAGTAATAAAAGCCATCAAGTGGCAGATTGAAGCAAGATACCTACATTCCATGCTTACGAGGATGGTGTGTTTATCATCATTCTCTACCGATCTTTTGTAGCTTGCTCTTTGCTAAATCAAGTTTTTCTGCATAATGTTTCACTAAGGACCTTAGATAGGTGAAATTA
>SNQN01002263.1:51243-74785 GCA_008642245.1 Bassia scoparia | reverse complement strand
TTAATAAATTTATAATGAATTTATTGTCCTGTACATGTTGCCCTCGACCACACATTAAAAAAACCGCAAATAATATATATATTATACAGAGTGTATGTAATTTGATTATATTAAGCTTAGAGGATTTCGATTAGGCTTCGGATAACATAATTAAGCATTACTGTACATACATACTAGGATGATGTATAAAAACTAACATAGTTATCTAAAAGTATTGGATTAATGATTGAGCTAAAACAACTAATTAAAATGATATAAACAATAATTGTAATATTTAATAGTATATTAAGGAGTAATAGTGAGACACGTACCAGAAGGTAGATATCTTTGACAAGAACAGCATTACAATGTCCAAATTCCTCCATTCAAAAATGAGCAAAATGATAACAAGAAAGGCATATATCTTACGCTTCTCGTTTCTATCACCGATTTCTGCAATTTTGTTATTTATTCATTAGTCGATATTTGATAACACCAATAATTTTTTTTAATTAGATATGGTAGCAAATCTAAACTAAAGGAATCTAATCTAATCTAATCTCTTAATTTGATACGTACACAACAATGCAAGATTGGTGATAGAATTAATACAACGAAAGATTGAATGAAAAGTGGTTGGTCAAATTAAGATATAATTGAAATTAATAAATATGCCAATCAAATAAGAGAGTATAATTCAAAGGAAAAAAGGATTATTGGTAAAACTAACAGTTACGTTCTATTTTAAATGTAAAGTGAGTACTTCGTTTTAATTTAATTACCAGGGCGGCAAGAGAGAACTGTACATGGCGATGTTGAGGGCAGCGCAATCGTCCCTACTATTTAATCCTTGGCAACACCTCCTATGGACATTGTACTCCATATTGCAAACTCCTAAGAATACCACATTCCATAGCACAACTAGTTTCGCCGTTTTAGCCTGGTTAATTAACCACAACCGTTAATTTTACCGTGTAGTATATGTTTGGTTTGATTGTAAATTGTAATGATGAAAGTAGTGCATTGATAAGCGTGAAAATCAAAGTTGTAACAAGTAAAAAAAAACGAAGAAAGAAAACATCGAACAACCCTGATTACTGGAGAGCAAAAGTGAGGAACATAGTAACATAGATAAGCTGCACAAGCTCCAAAGCCATTTACGGTTGCAACAAGAATAGCCCCGGTCTTTAATTCCATAGTAAGTCCTAAAGATTACTTACTGCAATGTGCAAACATATGGTACACTTTCGAATTGTTCCGTTTGATCCCTCCTCACTATTTGAATTAAAAGTCTTTCTACACACGATCATAACAATGTACCACATGTTAATTAACTTACCGTAATGATAAGGTAAAGCAAGTATGAATAAATTATTCTTTGGCCTTCACCATTCACTCAAATTTTTTATATGAGATGACTCCGTTGCACAGATGATTCTACTTATTTTGAAATAAGATAGATACTCCAACCTAGTAAATGATGCCCCAGTCGAATAACCAAAACTAAGCACGAAGGAAGATAAATATTGAAGTACGATAGCTGTACCCAACCCGCCTTTTGATGCGTATTATCTACCACTCAAAATCTGTATCTGTCCAGCCACTGAAGCGAACCATTCTTTGTCCACTCACCGGGAATTCCTTCGAACATCAAAACAATACTTGGAATCCCCTAAAGGATCTATTTCTCTGTCTCGTACATAAACATATGCGCCTGAAGTATTAAGATAACGAACGAAAAATTGATGAAGGATAATCTATATCCTCGACTCTACTCCTTGTCTTTATACCCAAAAAGTCCCTTCTAAAGGTTTAAAATCTATGTTGATTACACGTTTAATTTAGAAGCATGCTATGACAAAGCATCTTGATTAATTTCCCCGATAACTAATACCCTTCAATTACTATTATACGTACTTACGAAGTCTGTCTGTCGAATTTCATAATTATTCATTATTTACCATAGAGTTTAACTCCGTCCTTTAGTACCAAAAAAATGGAGTAAGCAGCATCTGTTATATTTAGTTCCTTATTAGAAACAAGTGCAATTCATGTGTATTTTATATACGGAATTAAAAACAGAATTTTGTAGGATCGTTGTCTATGTCCAAATATCGTCCAACATTTTAAAAAATGCAAAAAAACCTTACTGTATAACTTGTGAAATCTCATTTGTACTCAAAATCTGAACAAAGGACAAACAAGATACAGAACCAATAGTTCGTGCACTCACAGTGGTATTTCCTAAAAACTCTGTAGGGGATGACGGCTGCATCGTAGTTCCTAAAGCATGCCTAGCAGCCGGAGGGTTCAATAATAATTAAATGAGCCCAAGCGCATTATGATCCACTCTTTGACTAATAGGTGGGGTCGGAAAACCGCATGAGTGACATTATCTTGTCAGAACGTCAACCCTTTGTTAGCATAAAGTTTTTGTTATTTTAAACTCACCAGAAGGTCATAATCATGGCAGCATACAGCCATGTTCAAATGGTTAAACTAAAGAGATGCGAACAGAAAGAATAATAGAAAGCAAATGGCGACAAAGATAAAAAGGTGTGGGATAGAGAGAACAAAATAGCATACTACAAGTCATAGCACCCCTCAACGAATCATTAATAGACTACGCACTCGGGCTTTAAGTAAACACTTTCTGGCTCTTATTAACTCGAAATGAAATGAACATCGGCCACATCATCAAACATCGGATGACATAAACAATCTTAAATAATCAGTTCCATGCCATACCTGAGAGGCTTCCTGGCAGGTAGTTGTAGTCAATTTTCACATTACCTCAGCCCTCATCCACAAGGATTGTACTTCAATATGTTAGTTTAGACTTCATATTAAGAAAAGCAAAATCGATCAAGAGTCAGGTGATTACCAAATGATAACACATCCCAATATGCTCTACCATTGCATAGGGGAACGAACCAGAAAACACTGAATGATTACATATTTTCCGTGAAGTCATGGACATCAATCGCATATAAAAACCTTTTGTTAATTACGTGCACATGCTATACTTCGATTCTTGCGCTTAAATAGTCAAAGGCCTCAAACTTATGAGTCTCCACGCGGACCTACACGGACATTCCTTTAGAATCCACATATGATCAGGTACCTAATATAAACTCCGGGGTAATGTTCCAAGAGCTTCGAATGTCCGCTTCCATCAAGTGTCTATGATCGATTGGAACCCAACACATCTGACTTTATGACTGCTTTGTCCTCTCTCCTCTCCTTGCTGCATTGGACGGACAGAGAAATGGCGAGACGACTACCCAAGATGAAACCTCCGAGTCGTTCAAACAAGAAGGCTCATTATATACTAGCATTATGCAATTTAATGAGACTCTTACTTATAAAGTGATGTTTCTCATTATCTTCATAATTTATAGATGTTCTGCGCTTGCTTACTAACTGCTCCCGCCTCTAACTTCGACCCATTACATTCATTTAGGCTACCAGACAAGTCCTTGAAAACTAATTTGCTGCTTGTCTAATATAGTGTCTATGATCACAAACGAGCTTTGCATAAAGATTTCAAATGGTGTTGTATAGTAAGCATTTGCGTGTAGCTAATATAAATTTGCTCTCTTTTCAGTGCGTCTAACTACTCGCAGAACGCACAGCAAATTCAGCTCGTCTGTTGGTGGTCACATTTCAATTGTCGAGAGCGGTTGTGTTAGCCTTGTGTGCACAAATTATCGCGCCTTCATTCTCCTCTAATGTGTTTCCTGTCATAGTAGTTTCACTGTTCATTCCTTTTTCACAGCCCGAAACTCGGCTACTATTGGTGTTTCTAGCTTCAGTTGTATTACATTCCGTTGGCGTTGGATATCCGATGAATTATCCGGTTTTATGTATTATAGTGTAAACACAACTCATTATTGTCTTAATATTACCAATGATTTAACAAGCAGTTGCCCCAGCAAAGATTAAATAACATTAAATTCATCAGTTCACCAACCATTCACTGATATTTCAGGTCTTACATGCATTAGCTTGATCCCCTCTGCGGAACATTTGACACCTCCAGTCATTCAGTATACCTCTTCGTAAGATATTTATTTGATTTAACCCTTTTTTTTTATTCTCCTCTATCATCAAATAATCTATTTTCCAATATTAGCGCACTGTGACAAGATATTCGGAATTAGTGAGGTAATTCATATTACACGTTAGATGTTAACAGGATTAAGAATTATTCCGACAACCTCTCTGATAATATCCTCAGCCGATATTCCCATCAGCACTCTATATCGTTAGCAAGAAACTATATGTCTGTTTATCATCTCCATTCCACTGAATTTTGTTGTTCTGGGAAATATTCTCAAATTACGGGCTATCCCGTCGCTGTGAAAAGGTTGGAAATCAATTTATAAAACTAAAAACAGTGTAACAAGAGATCAATTTGATTTTCCAACAATCATGCACCTTGACTCGTAAGCAACATAGTCAGCCATTATACTGAGTTGTAGAGTGTGATAACTGAACTATCCTTCCAGAAAAAAATTAATCAAGAAATAGAGGATGACGACGAATAGTTCAATGTCTAAGTCTCTATTAGACAATGAAAGCCGATTGTCTGTATTATGTTATGACTTTAAGTGTTACCGCGCACACATATTTAGATATAAAACGACGTATGCATAAATACACCTCCCATCCCAAGAGATCGTCTTGGTCAAAGCTGGCTCCTACTCGTTATCTGCCCATCCATTCGAACAATCCATATCTACCCATGGCCCGACAATGATTGTCAATCATCACTACACTAGGCACATAGTTCAAATACTCCGTATGACGTTTTAATTAGTGTCAACATAAGGAGTATTGTTACAACGCTCAGATGTGTACGAATATATTCGAATCGTTTCGCATATTAGCTCACAAGTCATACAATCCATTACAGTACCGCACCCATTGCGAAGTATCAGAAGATTAGTAACGGAGCGATTCTTTAGGATAGCGAGAAAATTGATGACCTTCGATCTAGAAGGTGGCCTTGCCGACTTGCTGAATGCCACTTCTAGGGGCAGTATTTAGAAATGAACTGGGTATAATGTAAATTGAGACGTCAAAAGTGACCTAGCCATGCTCTAAAACTAAATACGTAAGGAAAGCTCTAATAATTTGTCGAAAAGTTTTTACACCGGGGCAGGAGATACCCGTTTTAATTCAATAACTAACCTCATTATCCATTAGTTACACTACTATGGAGGATACAACATTTAAATCTTGCAAACATGAAGTCCTCATTGATAATAGATCCCATCTCGTTCCAGGTGAGAAATGAAGCTGGTGAAAGTGTAATCCTGAGATTGATATCCGGAATAATTTGCACGTCATGTTCTGAAGAAAAATTTTTTACTGCGGAATCGATTCTACACTACCGAGTATTCCCACCATTCTAACCAATAGTCTTTCCCCGCACGAATTTTAATTGGTTAGATGGACCTCGATGCTTTTAATAACCTTTATCCATATTGAGATAGAAGTGACATAGAAACAATCAAATTATGATTATGAATCGATTATTGCGAAAGTTTTATGATGAAAGAGTGTCATGCTATACTTGACTAAATAAATTTTCTGCGTACTAATTTACAATGGTCTAGTCCAAAAACTTATTATCACAATCTAATCACTTAAAACACTATCGACTATTTCATATACGCGCCGAGATATCCAAAATAATCCCGGCATAGAAAAGCATTAAACTCTGCCCATAGTAACCCAGACTAATTTTTATTTAATTCCGCGTTATGATAAGTCGGAGTAAAATTAGAATCCGAAGAAATTCTTAGTAATAGATCGAGTATTAATTTATATCGAAAAAATAAGGACCTATTTCGTATTTTCTCCGAGCTTCTTAACGTACCAATCAAAATTCATACGGAATGCCCGAACGAACACAATTCCCAACCCCTAATAATACACCCAAATAAAAATCCAAACTCAAAATCCTGCACAATAGAGTCTTTCAGTTGACCCGTGAGGCTATTGATGCCCGGCACAAATAAATGCGTAGTGCCCGCGGCCTCCCATAGGCTGCAAGACACTCCATGTGCCCAAAATTCACATACGCCGCACAAACTGTGTCTTCACAGCGTCTAACTTTTTCTGGCATCGTTTGCTTAAGTCAGTTTTGGCACATTAGCGAGCGTAAGACTAAGCATTTATTTGCATGTCCCACATGTGAACATCGCTATAGCTTCGGACACGTCTGTCTTGCGCGCCCGCACGGCAGTGTCGTAACCACCCCGAGTCACGCATTTTAAAGACCGAGATTCTGAATGTTGCTGTCTGGTTGCTACATACAATGACCCGAAGATCACTTGGCCCGTGCCATCACTCCCTCTTTCCTACATGCGACTCTCCCGATGAATTTTGTATACTGGAGGACTGAATAGTGCTATTGTCATTATGTCCGCGTTGTCAATCACATTGGAACTGACAGAGCGGATAGCGCCCACCTCAGCACACCGTCGTCCAACGCTCAAACACAAAAAATACACTTGGATCTGTTGTTTAATAGCGCTTACCGTTGATGTTGGCATACTGGAAAGCTTGTCATTTCCTCACATACATCGCGGATATTATATTATGGATATATCCAATCCAAATTAAGTGTTGAAGGTGTTTTGATCATCAACCTGTGTCGTCTAAGTTTTAAATCACGCCAATTTCAATAACGAGATAATCTCAGCGATGCTCCGCAAAGCTTCGGGCTATCCTGTTAGTTTCTATGTAGTTGTGGATTTTGGGCTAATCATGAGAGAGGTTATCAACTCCCTATATAAGCTTTCGGCACAGTATGCAGTATCTGTCGACAACTCTCTTGCTTCTCGCCGAAAAGACAGCCCAGAATTCTTTTTAAGCGGAGCAAGCAGAGGTTGCAGGTCTGACTGTAGCACTTGTTTCATTGCTAGGCCCCAACGGCTAGACCAAAATCCAGAAGACCACCAGTCTTTGTGGTTCTTTACGTCACTTCACGCTTTCGTTCAACATATTGAACCTTGTAGTAAGTTAAGTTCTCCAATTTGTATTAAACTAAGCTACAAATTGTTCTCCTTGCAAACCCTTAGTGATCATCCGTGATTGCCAGATGCGACACTTTTTCTCTTACACTATAATGATTCCATCTCCATCTCAGCAATTACAAGATGTCATCTTTTTCTTAGGACCTTCCCTACATCTTATGACGGTAAGCTATGTATCAAACTATCTCGACTCAGTAATGTTCAGATATCTCTCCCCATCGTACATATATTCCTCAATTTGATTTTGAATCTTTCGTCTCTGAAAGGATGAGACTACCAATCTCGTTTAATAGCCCCAGTCTGTACAGTTATCCTTAACGGGGTGTCCGAGAATTTTAAACATTAAACAGAGAAGAAACCAGAAGTTTAGAAATACTTATTTCCGTGCACTTGCGCTCGTAAGTTGATACGCTTCCCTGTACTAAAAAACGTCTGTCATCCCCATCCTAATTGTTCAAATTTTCTAACTAAAATCAGAGCCTCCGTTTAATCATTCCACCCCGATCTTACCGTATCACTCTAACTAACATTTGACTCCAGACCAAATTAAGCAATATCGATGTGTGTTGATCCCTAACTCAATCGCCAAGCCCACGTCATATTAATGCCATCATCTCTACATTACTTACTGTCCATTTTGACAATGATGCTAGTGCCATGTTAAAGCACAGATAACACTAATAATCCCTCTGAACTACAAACCTACCAGGTGCCGAAACAATCAACTTGAGATACATGTACAACTCACACCTCGACCTAACTCGTCACCGTCACTTCAACACAGCGTGACAAAATAATAACACAAATTGCTCTACCGAACCACGCCATAATATATCTTTTTAAGACGCCATGGTGGAGAATCACGTATGTCGTGCAGGTGGGAAAGGCGTAGACCACATGGCGATCAATTATACATATTCCACAAACGAAGCTGAACATCTCGCCTCTTAAATGACGATATCCGAACAAACTCATGTATTTATAATACATTAGCATCCGGTCAAGTCACCCAACGTCATAATAATTTCTCTACAATCGATATTTTACCAAACATTCCTTCCTCAGAACTCTCTGCATATTTTGGAATCCTGACTGCGCCGAATCTTACGCTTTAAGTTAAACGCACTTCACATGCACTTAAACCCAGTGGTACCTCATACGTACCTCATCTATTAAATCTCTAATTTACCCAGATCAAATGTGATCTCCAAAGTACAAAAATAAATCACATATTAAAAGTCATCTCAATGATTCCCTGTAGGTCAGTTACTTTACATCAGATTTTAAATGTAAGTTAATTAATTACTTTTTCCTAATATTTATTCTAAATGATTACAATCCTGTACGTAAATTGATGACAGAGAATCGTGCCATCCACCACCCACATCATATTTATATATGTCTACATAAAGTGCCAACACAAATAAACACACACTCTACTAGAGGGTCCTTCGCACAATGATTCAACTAATTCAGATACTCATATGTCATATTAAAACCTAAGGATACATGAACAGATGAGTAGGGTTTCGTATTAAAAAATTACTATTGGAGTAATGATATCCAATGATTAATGACCTGCCAAAATACCATTCAATTTTTTAAAAACACTCACGATGTTGAATGAACCGCTCAGTGATATATTCCATACTATAATAGATCACCTCGTATTCTATTGTTACCAATAGCAATAATAGTATATGAGAGTTACACGTACATTACAAGCACAGTTAATATAAGTAACTGCTTTATGCATGAATAATGGTTTTCTAGCTACATACGCCCTGTTGCCTTCAGATCGAAACACAAGCTCATATGAAGATCCACGAGTCTTATGTCATCCAAGTCCTAAAAACGCATTAATAATTGATTCTAACCCAATTTTATGGCAAGGCACACACTAGCATCGAAAGAATGGAAAAAGACACAATGTGGAGCAACCCTAGATAAAAAGCACATACATGAGCTGGAAGGGACGGCTTGTATGCCATTTCTATATTGACTCCCGAGGAACTGCATGCCCGTGTATGCTGTATAAATTCTACATAGTAATGGAGGGGTTCATAGAAATACCCGGTCGCAATAAAAAGATACCCATCATCAACGAGCCCCAGCACTGATAATGTCAGTGGATAGCTCGATCTATAACGCTATAGTAAGCCCGGAGTAATCGAATATCAGTATCTCACCGGATATCCGATCCGAAATCCAATTTCAAATCGGATATCCAAAAAAATCGGATCGGATGCGGATCGAATATTCGGATTTTCAGATAGTTTTGCTCAGTCCTAGTCATATGAATGGTTCTGCGCCATTTTCACGGTGATTGCGTTTTAATGCGCGATCAGTTTCGATCCGTTGCTATTGATGCTTTTGTCCGTTGGGTGCCTACTTAATGCATTAATATGTTGTTTAAACTACAATATAGCTGTTGTATATCAATTAGTATGAGTTTAAATTGGTTTTAATCACAATTAACGAACTCAGATTGATATGGCTAGTTAATGCATTGATTATGGGGGTTACACTCCATAATTTGGCTGTTGAAATTGCTTCAAAGTGCCTATAAAAAGGTTGCACTTGTTTCATTTGCTAGGCACGGATCAGAAGACACTTGTTTTCTCTTGCTTGTTACTTGATTGATTTCTCATTGAAATTTTTTGCAAACTTTTCAGTGAATGTTCTTACAAACTTCCACATAAAGTTCTTTTTTTGACTCACTTTGAAGATCAACAAAGTGAGTTGTTCTCTCCATTGTATCTCATTAGTTATTTCGTGGTAACCCGGTGATCCTAGAGGGGCGAAATTAAACTAATAGGAAAGCGTAGTTTAATTTCCGTGCCTTGGAGTGATTATCCGTTACATTCCCTCTTATTGTTCAATTTCTAACAACAAGCTCTTATTACATTGTAAAATTTGACTAAGTAAGAGATTTGATCACAAGCAAAGCATTAAGCATTCATACTACGGAGTAGTAGGATACTATCATCACCATGTCGATCAATTAGATTATATCTCGCAAATATACATACAATAATATAATGTACAAACATATATTAAAAGGAGTGCCGCAATGTAGATGCACCACATAGGATTTCACACAATGTAGACTCGCCATAAATATATACTCATTATAACATGCCATGTGTCAATGTATATATTCAACTAAAAATATTTTAAAAAATTGCTAACACAAGGATTTGAACCTATGACCTTTAAGTGGAAAGATTATGTTTTAACCACTAATCCATAACAATTTCATTAATTATCATATCAAATAAATTATAATTAAGTCTCATGATCATGTTTAACCAATTTAAAGGTAATGTATTATCTTTTTCTAATATTTTTAGTTACAATTACGACCATTATTTTTATGCTAAAAACCTTGATCTATTTTCTTTTAAGTTTATTATGTACCAAAACTCACAAAATAAGCAATTTTACATAATATATCATAGTTTATATATGTGGGTCCGGACGATAACCCGACACTGGAATTGCTATTCGAAGTCCGTTTTTATTGGAATGAAGTCACCATTTAGTATTGACTCCGAGAATACACCTTTAATTTTTATTGAATTGATATTGAGTTGTAGACATGTAGAATATCTTCAAGAATACGATGATGACCTTATTAATTTCAATAGATAGATTTTATATGCTTAATTAAGAGTAAAACAGCTCTTAGTACATTGTAAATTTGACTAGTAAGATATTTGATCACAAAGCAAAGCATTAAGCATTCATATACGGAGTAAGTAGAATCATCATCACATGTCGATCAATTGATTATATCTCGGCAAAATATTACATACAATACATAATGGAAAATTGTAAAGACAAACTATCACACTTTTTTTCATTTTTGAAAACAACTACTCAGATTGTTTTTATTGAAAACAACTACCCATATTTCAATTTTTTTGCGAATCATACCCCACTTTTGGATTTTGGCCACTCAACACCGTATTAACCACCCCAACCACCCAACGTGGCATCCCAATTGCAAAATCACGTAACTTTGTGTTTCCACTCTAAACCACCAACACCCACCAAAAAACCAACCACCAAAACCTCATACACTTAGTTTTTAGTCTTTTCTCAGCTACTTCATCTGTTTTGGACATGGTTTCTTCATAAAGTTGTAGATCTCGGAAAATACATGAAATAGGCCAAAATCACGTGATTTGGAGTTGTTTCACAGTGTTTGCTTCCGCAAGTTTGAAATTCTGAAAGTGGGTATGTAGATTTTAAATAAGTGAAAAAATGGGTAGTTGTTGACAATTTTCCTAATATAATCTGCGCGCAATGTAGATGCGCCACAATAGGATTCACAGCGTGTAGACTCGTCATGTAACACTCTTTATAACATGCCATGTGTCAATGTATATATTCAACTAAAAAAGATTTTAAAAAATGGAAACACAAGGGTTTGAAACATGACTTAAAAGATGGAAGGTATGTTTTCACCACTAATCCATAACAATTCATTAATTATGCATATCAAATAAATATAATAATTCTCATGATCATGTTTAACCAATTAAAGTGATGTATATCTTATTCTAATTTTTAGTTAACAATACGACCATGATTTTAGTCTAAACCTGATCTATTTTCTTTAAGTTATTATGTACAGAACTCACAAATAAGCAATTTTACATATATATCATAGTTTATTATATGTGGGTCCGGACGATAACCCAAAGCATCGCTCGGGTCAAACACTAGTGTATATTAAAACGAAGATTACTTAACTAACCTAGGCTAATTGTGAATAATAAATTATTGAAACTCGATCTTGGCCATTATAAAGTTTTTTTTTGGTTCCCAAAAGTTTGGAGACAATATATATTATCGCACTTTAGTTAAATGAGTTATTAGACCATCTCCATCCCTGGGCAAGCCAAACTTTCTCTCTCCTCTCTCCTTTCCCCTCATTTCTCTTCATCAACATCATTTTCCACTAACTTATTCCACAACCTTCCCCAATTCATTTATAACTCTTCATCCTGGATGCCCAACATTTCTCACTCCTACTTATACTACCCACCTACCTTTATTGAATTAATATTAGATCAAATATGATTTAATTTACTTAATTTAATCTTCGGTTTACGTATTTAAAATTACAAAAAATAATAAATAAAATTGCAACGTAAAATAGATAAAGAAACTATGAATATAAAAGCTAGTAAGGGAAGAAGATGTTGGTGTGTCAAAACTATATCAATATCGGGCTCATTTTATAGACATTGAAAAATAATCTGTGTGAATATTTTTTTAATATAAAATAATTATCTAAGTATAATACACAAAATAGTGTTTTCAATGAGTTTTGAAAAAAAATAAACAAACCAATTAAAATATGACATTTGTCAAAGTAACCAAAAACAAAAATAAAATAGAAAATGAACGAAGCGATTTCTGCTTTTGTGATGCCACATGTCAGTTGCTCCTCCTTCTTATGTGGGCAGGTGCTGAGCTTTTAGGGGAGCCCCAAATGGTGGTACATACCCAATGGATAGACAATCCAAATAAGAAAGAGAATGTTTGTGGGGAGGGTACCAACTAGCGTTGGGGATGTCTTATGGTTTACTTTCTTACTTCGTAGATCACTTTAGAAAAGTATTTCAATTTTGTTTTCCTTTTATATTTGAAAATTAAACTCATTAATGGTAATTAAGTCATTTAAGAGGGGGACACCGTTGTTCCCCTTCACTTATAATAGAGATTATTGGTGCTATATTTTTTTTATATTGCATATATATATCTTGTTCGTATTGTACATTATGAAAATCATAAATTGTGTACCTTTTCACAGAGAAATTGAGTTTATGATTTGCTTTCAATATCATTATTTATAAACGCTTGTATAATCAATTGCAATAATTAGGGATGTTAATGAGTCGAGCCTGCTCGATTCGATTTAAGTCGGTCAAAAATTTACGAGCCGAGCTTCAACTATGCTCAACTCGAAAGCTCGCAAATCAGTTTGAAATATTTGCATTGTTATCTATTTTTTTAGCTTAAAAATCATAAAATTAGTAGTGTATTATAGATAAGTCAACAAAGAAAAAAAAATAAATTCATAGCTTTAGATTAGCTTTATATGTTTAAAAAATCATTAATATTGTTTTGTTTATGAGTTCTAATAGAGTTTCAATGTATTTTAAACTTGATTTTTAAGGCTTTAAAAAACTTGAAGCTCGACTCGAGTTAGAGAAAATTCGCCACGAGCCGAGCTTCAACTATGTTCAACTTGAAAGCTCGGATCGTCTCAACTCATTTACATTATCTCTAGCAATAATTACTTGTTTTTCTTCAATAATAATGTTAGCTGGACCATCTCAACCAAAAGTTTAAGCTGATGGTTGAGGCTCATGAATGTATATTCTCTATCAAATAAAAACGAACACCTACAAAAATTTGGAAAAATTAACAGGAATAATCCCACCTTTCYGTGGTCTTCCAAAAATAAACCGACCTTTCGATTATCCCAGAATAAGCCGACCTTTAGGGAGTGTCTTCCAAAAATACACCCGATGACTTACAACCTATACAACCAGTTAAAATCTATTTAAATTTTTTATTTTCCTTTATTTTTGGGTTAAAATCCACTCATCTCACTCTCTCTCCTCTGTTCAATCTCTATCTCTCCTCTGCTCACTCCCCCCCCCCACACTGATTTCTCTCTCTCATCCGCCTCTCTCACTCCCCGTTGCTCTCTCTCTCTCTCCTCTATTCTCTCTATCTCTCTCTGGGTGGCTGTGCAGGGTGGCTGTGGAGGGTGGTTGTGTAGGGTGACGTCGGTGATGGGTGATTGTGGGTGGTGAAGTTGTGTGGTGGTGCGTGTTATGGTGGTTGTGTGTTGTGGCGGTTGGGTACTGTGGTGGTTTTGGTGGTGCGTGCTGTGTGGGTTAGTGGTGGTAAGTGTGGGTGAGTTGTGGTATGGTGGTTGAGGTGGTATGTGGCTAGGTGACAGGTGGGTGGTGATGGTGGTAGGAGGTGTGTGGTGGTGGTCGTGTGTTGTGGCGGTTGCGTGCTGTGTGGGTTAGTGGTGGTAAATGGTAAGTGGGTATGGTGGTTGAGGTGGTGTGTGGTAGGCGTGGGTGGTGGCAGGTGTGGGTGGTGGTGGGTGAGGGTGGTGGCAGGTGGTGTATGTTGGTGGGTGAGGGTAGTAATTTAATTAAGGTATAAGTCTAATTAAATTTTAAGAAATTTAGTTTTAATTTAATTACATCCAATGAAAATGTGACACMTGTCAAATTAACTTAAACAACAGGTCACCTTTCCTCGCCAACCGGTTAGGGTGTATTTTTGGAAGACAAGTCCTAAAGGTCGGATTATTCTGGGATAATCGAAAAGTCGGTTTATTTTTGGAAGACCAGTGAAAGGTGGTATTATTCTTGTTAATTTTTCCCAATATTTTTCCTTTAGATTTTTTTTAATATAAATCTCGTATGAAGATCCACTGACACGTAAACTAAATTGTTGAAACTTACATGCTACGGAGTATAGCGGGAGTGAAATAATCAAGATTTTTTTTAATAATTGGAGTCCGATTGTAGTGATATCAAGAAGATTTTGGAGGGGTGTGGGCAAGCGTCGGGACAAGTGGTGATGAATCCCATATCTCTTTTGTTCCTTGTGTGCAGGATGATTTGAAGCAATCTGTGATGAATATTATGGACATTAATACTATGGAGACCCCCTTGAAATATTTAGGTGTGCCTGTTAAAGTGGGTCACTTGAAAAAATTTATGTTTAAACTGGTATAGGAGCGGAATCGTAAGAATTTACTCTCGTTTGCAAGTAAGGATATCCTCATTAAGGTTGTGGCCCAATCAATCCCTAAATCTGTAACGAGTTATGAGTGTCTTCAGGCTTCCCTATTTCATTTGTCATGACTCATGACATTCAGTTTATGATTGTGAGGTTTTGGTGGGTTTATTCTAAGAATGGCGAGTGGAAAAAATTCACTGGGTTGCATGGGACAAGTTGTGTCTTTCGAAGTTGGAAGGTGGTTTGGGTTTCAGCATATTGAGTCTTTTAATGAGTCAATCCTAGCAAAACAAGTTTGGAGGTTTTCTTGAGATCAAGGTTCTTTGGCTTCACAAGTTCTTAGGTCTAAAATCTAAATATTTCCCTCATCGTACCATTTTGGATGCATCGATCGGATCGATTATAATCCTAGCTTCACTTAAACGGGTATTTGGAGCTCTAATTGGGTTATTTGTGAGGGTGCTAGGTGGAGCATAGGGAATGCTTCAAATGTGGGGGTGTGGAATGGCTCCGCACATGTCTTCTTTTAAGCCAATTTCCCAAAATCCTGATAATGATCCTAATATGAAGGTTTTTTAACTAAATTTTTGTGGGAGTTGAGTTATGGGATGAGATGAGGGTTGAACAATTTTTTTCCTAAGTTTTGAGGCTGTTTTAATCCTTTCTACACCTTTGAAAGAGAGTTCGAGTGATGATACATTGATGTGGCACTATTCGAAAGATGAGACGTATTCTGCAAAAATTGGCTATCATTTCATATAGTGGTTTAAGTTCTTGAGAGATAATGTGTTGTCGTCGAGTAGTAATTCTTGTATTTGGAAGAAAACATGGTCTTTGCTCTTTCCTCCTAATTAAAGTCAAAAGTTTCTTGTGGCGGGCATGTAAGGAGGCGTTACCGACTTATAAGGGTATTGTGAGGCAGATTTTTGGGTTGTCTGGTTTGTGTATGAGCTATGATATGACGAAGGAGAGTGATCTACATGCTGTCTTTAAGTGCCCAACAGCTCGTTATGTGTGGGAGTCCATTGGGGTTGATATGTCGAGGGTGTCAGGACCCTTGTGGACTCGTTTCTGCTTTGGTGGGAGGTCGTGGTGGATTTGTTTAGTGGAGAAGAGTGTTACCGAGTTGCCATGGTTTGTTGGAGCTAGGGCTGTTAATGAGCTGAGCTTGCTCGCGAGCTGCTTGAGCTTGGCTCGGTTAAAGCTCGGCTCGTGAATAAACGAGTCGATGCACGATCTACGCTAGGCTCGGCTCGAATAATTTATTTATTATAAATAATATAATTATTTTATATATTTCACACTTTAAATGTATTAAAATTAATTAATTAATTTTTTTTTAAAAAAAACCTTCACATTAACTAAAGCCCAATCCCAAGCCCATAAACAAAGGTTACTTGTGTGTTAATCTTATTTGGTTTAAATTGTTATAGACTTTTGTACTCCGTAATAAGTGTGTGATGAAATATTTGCAAGAGTATGAAATTTAGCTTTATATTTGATATTTACTTGGATTTGGTAYAATAGTTTGTTGGAAATTGGGAGTTGAAACTTGAAAATTAAAAGATTTAGAAGTTAGAATCATTGAAAATTAGTTAAACAAGCTTTTACACGAGTTTTTAATCGAGCCTTTAAATGACCTCGAGCTTCGAGCTCGAGCCGAGCTCCCATTTCGAGCTAACGAGCTCAAGTCGAGCTTAAAATTTGAGGCCCGACGAGCTTAGAGCTCCGATCCCAGGCTCACGAGTTCGAGCCGAGCCTAGCAAAGCTCAGTCTCGGCTCGGCTCGTTAACAGCCCTAGTTGGAGCTTGTGAAATGCTCGTGAGGATAGGGTTTTTCGAGGCAGAATAAGAGGGTATGGGGAGTATGTGGTGGTTGCGTTAGCTTACTATGAGGTGCTTGTTGAGGCTCAATCGTGTGTTTTGAGTTGCGGGCTTGTTGTTGCGTTGTGCTTGATTTAAAAACCGTTTGATTTAGGCCATGTGAAGGTGAATTGCGATGTTACGATGGTGGGGGAGGGTGTCGTTAGCTCTGGAGTGGTGGTGCGTGGTGACTAGGGGTCGGTGCTTGTTGCTGCAGTACATTAAGTTCACGCTCGTTGGGACGCTCATATGGCGGAGACGAAGACGACGTAAAATGGCTCTTTTTTGTGGCTTTGATAATATTATCGTAGAGAATGATTGTTTGGAGGTGGTCAATTTGCTTAGGAAGAGTAGTGTCTCTCTGTCTAGCTTAAGTTGCATCATTAAGGGTATTTTAAGTTTTGTGTTTTATTTTTCTTTTGTTGATTGGAGTCATGTTAAAAGGGGTGGAAATGTTGTTGCTCATCTCCGTACTACATGTAGTCCTCTTGAGTTTGGGGAGCGCATTTAGGAGGGCTTTGGGCCGAAGTTTATAACCGAGGCTTGTAGCGGATGTTTGTGAATACTTTGATTTCTTAATTGAATCACTACCACTTATACGTTTTAAATTAAACATTCTACAGGGCGGTTAGTACGTGAGATTATAGCTAGAGAATGAGAAATTTTCACAAAACGGGTGTAATCAAGGTAGTTGTGAACAAAATTTCGGTGTCAAAACGATGTGTTTAGCAATTACCATCTCTCCCGACGGAGAAAGTATAAAGTATAATTGCATTTCTGGAGCTTGGTAGTCGCACAGCACCACCAGAAGAACACCGCCTCCTCCAGCATCAGTGTCTCTTTCTCACTTTCCTCAATCTCTTCGAAATTCTTCTGCAAAACCCCAACTTCTTCATCTTCTTCGTTCACCGCATCTTCAAATGTTTAAAAAGTAATTCTTTCTTTCCTTTTTTATTACTCCATATCTCGTTTAATGTAGCATTTGCTTATATTTCTAGGTTTTCAGACAATTTTTTTAGCGAATTTGTATTTTTGTTTTTGTTTGATTCATATGCTTGGTGAATTCAATTGATTGTTGATTATTACTATGCGAATGTTTTGTTAATTTAGTTGTCTTCACAGTTTGATCGAATGCAGTGCATACTTGTTTCAATCACTGCTTTAATTTCTTGCTATTAATTTGTGAAACCCAATTTAATTTTGGATTGCCTTTTTAATTTGCTATTGGGTTTGCAGGAAATTTAACTGGTGAAAGAAATTAGAACTGATTTGCATTTTCTTAGTTCTTATTTTAATGTTGAATGCATTTTCTGGAATTACTATTAGTTTTGTGGAGGGAATTTGCAAGTTCTTGGTAATTCTGTGTTGCTATCACATYCTATACAATATGCTTCTGTAATTTGTATCCTGCTGTAAGTGGCAGCAGTAGTATGAAGCTATGTTATTTTGATGTTGTTGATAGCAACTGGACAGTGGAAAGCCATAACTCTGAAATTGAACTCTTAGATTGATGATTGGTTTTGTCTTGGAAGTTTTAATGGTTGAATCCTGATATATTGGAATACTTGGATTATATAAAGTAATTGAATCATCAGTGTTCCATGGCGGATTTTCAGTTCTGGGCAAGTATTATGATTTATGATTCTTAAATTTCATCATAGAAGAAGAAGCTGTAAAGAGGCTAATATTAGGCGGACAGAGTCTTCAGACATGTTTTAAAATGGCTGCGGCTAGCTAATTTAGGTGGATTATAACAGTTAAAAGTCTTCATGACCTCAATGTAACTGCCGTGGGTTCCATCTCTCTTGTTGCTTCCTAGCTATATTGCACTAGTGGTTTCTACTTTCTACTAAACATGCAAAATATTTCTACATATCCACAGTGTTTCATACTTAGAAAAAGTCACTAAAAAGCTAATACAAGTTAATATCGGAGAGGCGCAGGCTTGATATATTTTACTTTGCTGATGCTTCAACACTTCAAATATTTCATGCCCTAATCTAGTTATCTAGGGGATACTAAAGTTTGAGGGTTGAGCTAATATGATCTTGTAAATGTWATTTATGGTAGTTTGTATGATACAAATTGACGTCTATGGTTTTACTATTAACATARTCGGGTACAAGTGTTTGACTGTCTTYTTATCTTTTTATACAATATGAAGTGATTTTAGTTTTAATACTCATATTAGGGTGTCTATTGTCAAAGGATATTCAAGGTAAATTGAAAAGTTTGTATGAGCTTAACTACTTAAGTTTGGCAGACTGGCAGAGGGTATACAAGAGTATGAATAGAATCACAAAGACTTGATGGGTTTTCCTAAAAAAATGTATTTATGTTTATTGTTGTAATGGTAGTTGATAAAGGTGGTTATTTCTATAGTATGCTATGCAGGAGTATCGATGTGGGATTGGATCAAGTTAATATGAACATATGATCTAATTTGCTGGAAACTTAGAAATTGATGGTTTTAATTCTGCCATGAGTCCATGACACAACACATCCATTAGATTCARCCACAATTTGACGTACAATCTTGTTTGCTTTTATTGAATTTCAAACAATGTGGATTCTAATTTGCACTGTTAGAATTTGTCTTTACATCATGAGGATGAATAAAGGAACCTACTCACAACTAAATGGATTTCAGAAGGATTTTTTTCTTTGTTCACTTTTGTTGTTTGCWTTGAAGTAGCAACTGGAAAAAAATCATTATATGTTCTTTAGATGACAACCTAGGGAAGCATGAACACATACGACACTACAGCGAATAACATTCTGTTTTGACTACCTTGTGATGAGTTAAATCTAGATATAGTTTTATAGGATAAACTATCCCTTTAGCAATTATCATAGGCTAWGACATTGGACTGGCATACTGATACARTAATTTGTTGAGCCATTCATTTAGCTAATGATTTTTAAGCAGGTTCATACTGAMAAGTTGCTTGATGTCTTGATGTTRGGGGATGAAATTTGCATAATGTTCTAACTGCTTGTACGACCTTGAATTCAYCTGGTTCTCAAGTTTGTCTAAAGACTTTATATTTATCAGGTTCACTTCTGAAGATGTATCTGCCCAAAACCAAGTTAAGGCATCTGTGCAAAGGAGGATTCGCCAAAGTATAGCTGAAGAGGTTCATGTTGAGCTTGTTTTATTCCAGCAAATTTAGTGTCTATAACTTCTAAAGATTTTCAATCAATGGATGTGTACAATGACTATTTGTTATATGTAGCTMATWATTCCTCCGTTAATTTTGATGCAACTAATATAGATCTCTCTGTGACAGTATCCTGGACTTGATCCAGTTTTGGATGATTTGCTACCAAAGAAGGTTCCTCTCATTGTTGTGAAATGGTTCTGACTTTCTTMTCCATATTTGTCAATCTTTTTTCGGCTCATGCTCGTTTAGCGGATAGTTTGAKTTATTTGATTATGCTTCTTTTCTTTTGCAGTCAAAATCATTTAAATCTTGTTGTAGTCAACAGTGTCCCGCTGTTCTTCAATATTCGTGATGGACCTTATATGCCTACTCTAAGACTCCTACATCAATGTAAGCTTGATTTTGGAATTAAGTTGTATACAATATTACAATATGCTTTGACCTTATACTATCATATTTTATGGTTTTAGATCTATACTTTCTCTCTCTCTAGAGTCTCAACAAATTTCCCACTAATAGTCAAATTTTGCCTAGGAGTCCACCCTTTTGAGTTTGTTGCAATTAAAAAGAAACGGAAGAAGTATTTTTTTTTCCATCCTCTTGCCATTGGGGTTTACTTTGTTTATTCCAACAATTTTGCCATTTGGCTAGATTTATGATTGCAATGCATAATTTTGTCGGAGTTTTTTTCTTGGGAAATTCGTCAAAAAGACCTTTTAATTTTTTTTTTCAGTAAACACCTTTTAAAAGATTTTATGTTAGAAAAGATCCAAATCGAAAAAAAAAAAATTGTTAGTAGGCACCTTTGGCTGGTATTCCGTCATTGACTTTGGAATTCCGGTGTTCACTCAGTTAACCTAACCCATTTATTTGCACTCCCTTATCCTAATTACCCACTTTTTTCTTTTTTTACCTCATTTAAATTTTCCTCTATTTTCTCTAAACAATCATTCCCTCCTAAATTTGCCTTTATAAACCCTAGATTCACATTTCATTCCAATCCACATCTGATCCTTTTTTTTTTCTTCACATTTCTTGCCTTTATAAAACAGCAATTCACATTTCTTTTTTTACAAGAAGAATAAAGCACAACAACAATTACCATAAAAGAGAATAGATTTAGCACCAAAAATTACAATCGAACATCRACGTYCTCCTCTACCGACTCATATTAAACAGCCCAGCACCACTCCAACAGCCATCCCCCAACATAAACACACCAATACCYCCCTAGTCATCTAACCCAATGAAACCAACCCCACCACACGTTGACAACAAATGCTCATCAAATTCGCAAGGGCTTGATCTTATATGACATTGAATTTGTAAATTAAAAGCCAASTTGGCTTTGTACATTTCAGAATTTGAAGAAGATGATGAAAATCTGACTTGAAATGAAGTGGGAAATTGATGGGAAATTTAGGGTTTGAAGGAGATTGAAGAAATTGGAGTTGAAAAAGATGATTCGGGGGGGAATTGAGAGAGATGAGGAATAAGGAAGCAATGAATTTAAGAGGTTGGTGTTGTTTATGGTGGTGGAAATGGAGGTTGTAAAAGGAAGATGAAAAGATGTTATCGAAAGAGGAGAGATAAAGGGTAGGGGAATTTGATTCTATGGAGAATGGGGAGTTGTAAATTAAAAAAAAGGAGTGCAAGTAGATTAGTTGGTCCGTCAAACACCAGAATTCCAAAGTCAATGATAGAATACAGCCAAAGGTGCCTACCAACAAGTTTTTTCGATTTGGGTCTCTTCTTAACAAAAAAATCTTTTAAAAGGTGTTTACTAGCAGAATTTATTTTTTTTAAAGATTTTTTTGGCAAATTTTCTTTTTGCCTTTTTTTTTTTTTTTTTTTTTTTTCCTTTTTCCTAATTATGTAAATTTTTTAAATTTTTTATGGAGAGGCAGAGGAACAGACAGGTTCATTGTTGGTTATATCCTTATAGGCCTTCCTGCATTTCTCACTTGTTGTGGATCCACAGACTCATTGATACTAACTACAGAATACCATGGATTGTAATAATTTGGGCTTCCTTTCTCTGCTGCAGACCAAATATCATGAAGAAATTCAAGTCGATAGGGAGTGCTATTAAATTTGTTTTTCTGTGCTAACATCATGTGTCCTGGCTTACATCACCTGGTGTGTGCTGTATGAATGAAGTTGCGAGTGATAGGCCTGTTGGTATGTCACTTAACCTTTAGCTCTTTTATTCCTGCATGGCTGCATGTGCGCGAAATGAAGTTTTATGAATCTTGTGTTTTGTGAACTCTAAGTATTGTATCTAATTTCTCTCAGGCTATAATGGCTGAAGGAAAGCAACATGCTCTTGCTATTGGCTACACAAAAATGTCAGCAAAAGACATGTAAGTTTATGACTTTTTCTTAAATTACTGTTGATTAAAAATTTTGGGTCTTGGGCGAAGTGGTACCCAAAACCCGAGATCCCATCCACATTATTGCCTTTGTTGCTCCATGTGCACTAATAAAAAACTTGGTTAATGATGGTTTCTAAAATCGTATCTCATACTTCAGGCAATACTATATTATACAACCTTAGTAGCTTGAATGCTTGATTTCTATTAGTTTATTTTTTGGGTCTCGGATCTTTAAATTGTATTAAGACTAGTATTGTCACACAGGACAACTCTATCATTGGTGAAAAATGAGAGTTGAAGAAACTCAGCTCTTATTTTGTACTTCCTTTCTGTTAACGTAAAGGATAATACTCCTTTAAGGTTAACTGATAGAAGCTACTTATTAGAGATGCTAAACATCACCGCCGAGTGACTGGCACATTTTTGTCATAGATTCCCCAATTATCATTTTGGGAACTCTATCTGATAACTAGGGATGGTCAGGAAAAAAGTGAAAAAAACTCTTTGTATAATACATATTTGTGTGCTTGTCTATGTCTGTCCCATATGGCCCCCCAGATAACCTTATGTGCTTTTACATTGTAAACATGTTTACATGTCTTTTGAATTATTTGCTCTCATCTAAGAGCTTGAACTTCTTGATACAGAAAAGCTGTAACAAGGGCATTGTGCTTAGACACTTTGCATTATCTTTATGATGGTCTTTGGAAGGTATTGCACCTTTATCTTCTTTTACTTCTTCCGTCTCTCACTCTTTCTTAATTTCATTTTGTCTTGCTTAATAGGTTCTATTGTTTAATTCAAGCATATAAGTTATTTACAGATCACCATAAAAGTTAAAATCCACTTATCTGTATATTAGGAAAGATTTTTTCAATTATGAGAACTTGATGCTTAATTGGAATCCTTTATGGATTAACATGTACTTCTCTGTCCCTATTCTTTATAGATTATTTCCCTTACACATTGGTTTTGGTTTGAATCTCGAGTTTGCTAAGCTTTCTGCTTGAAAAATTGTGTCTTGAACTTGAACTGAACTTTTATTATGTAAAAGGTAAATAAAATAATTAGTCTCAAATTTAACATACTACTCCGTATATGAGTTTTGGATAATGGTGGAGGAGATAAAAAAAAAGTTCGCGGAACATTGAAAAATCTTTTCAATATGGAAAAATTGAAAACTCCCACCTAGAAGTCTAGCCTATTTTGAAACTCCCACCTTTAGGTTAAAGAAATTAAAACTCCCACCTTGAAGTCTCGACAAAATTTCAAAATTCCCACCTTATGTGACCTCCGTTAACATTTGTCTGCTAATCTCCCTCCTC
>SNQN01002263.1:23463-44965 GCA_008642245.1 Bassia scoparia | reverse complement strand
TCTTTCTTTTTTTTTTTTTTTTTTTTTATTTGCTTATGCAGATGGAGCGCTTGGATTGATGATCAGCAATCCCAGATATTTTGATGTGCTGTTTAATTGGGCATTATATGCATTTCCTCTTGACTGTTTCATTTTGGGAGGATATAAACTTTACATGAAATTGTGGCACCATTTTTACTTCATCTTGGTGGCTTAAGCTTTGGCTGCCCAAATCTGTATCTCAGCATTTTAATGTATTAAATAATTAGTGACAATTGCATTAATTCATCCTTATCTCTTTTATAAGTATCGATTTTGAAAGTTGATGTTCAAAGACATAATTCAGGGATGACAAATTTTCACACTCCAATTAACACAGAATATGGGCTCGCAGGAGCGGTTTTACTTTGCCTTGTGTGAGCTTTGTTGTGAAAAACTAGTAAGGCTTAATGTTTGCATTTGGTAACAGTGAACTCTTGGCTTGTTTAAAACAGTTCATAGTTTTAATTGTATTACTTTTGTGGCTCATTTGCAGTTTTGCACCCCAAAAAAAATCTAGTAAAGGAAATGACTCATTTGTATTAATTAATGTCTTTTGTCTTATTTTATGTGATTTTGTGATGGGCATTCTCTATATATATTATCTGAAATGCTAAACGAAGTCGCAAACGATTTAAAAAAAAGTCGCAATTTCGTGTGAACTTTCGAACTTGCCCTTACTCAGTGAAATCGTTATTTTTAAAAGCACTATGCTCACCTAAACCAGGCGAGTCCACCATGATTTGGGTGAGAATACTATTTTGGAGTCCAAACACCATGCTTGCCCAAACCAGGCGAGACCACCATGGTTTGGCCGCCTGGTTTAGGCGAGAGCACCATGGTCCTCTAGCCTAAACTAGGCGACCAAACTATGGTGGTCTCACCTTGTTTGGGCGAGCAGCAAGTTTTCGAGGTTGGGAATGCTTGTTGGTTTGTTGTTGGGTCAAGGGTATTAATGGAAGTTCACACAAAATTGCGACTTTTTTTAAGTCGTTTGCGACTTCGTTTAGGAATTCCCATATATTATAGGTGAGTATGGATTTTATGCTCTACGACGTTACAAGTAAAAAGCTTTATGTTTGTTTAATATTTTTAATAATTTTTTTTTTAAGTTTGAAGTGTGATAGGACAAAACGTTTGTGTAAAGATTATCTCAAAAGTCACAAGTAATGTGAGTTGTTGGTGTTTAAGCTTATCATTTACTCCCTATTTAATATAAGTGTTGCAATAATAACGTAACGTTTAATACATCTTATTATGAATTGTCTTTTTTATTTTACATATCAAATGAGTTTTATTAACAAGGTTTTATGTAATATCACCAGTCCATTATGTATTAAATTTTGGGATGTTACACCACTAGCCATCGTCTAGAAACTTTTTTTTCATAACAATCACAAAAATAGCTTGTCCACAATGAGTCAATGATCATCCTGAATACTCGATATATGAATCAAGATTCACTAACAACCATGAATTGGAGAGAAGTGAGGAGTGGTGAGTAGTGACATTAGGATGGCCGATCAAAACACAATGTGAGCATGAGAAGTAGAGTTGATTTGACCTTAATGAGGAGAGATAAGGGAAATTGGACAATTGGTAGTGTTTAGGGGAAATTTTAGGATTTCAAAAATAAACAAACAAGATTGAACTCAAAAAAAAAAAAAAAATATTTGAACATGTCCTAAATGTGACCCAAACGTTTTCAATCCGCGTCCGTATCTTAAAAGTAAATAAAATTAGACAATCTATTTCACAAGCAACTATGCAAGACACATTTATATCCAAGTCAAATTCACGACACATTACCTTGACCGCGTGTCCGTGCTTCCTACTATACCCATATTTTTCCCTTTACAACTTTATATGCCAGACCATTATGAAAAATTAATGTACGAAATATACTTCCTTAAGTTACATAATTATAAAAAATGAGTATTTATCGTAAATATGGATCATCAACATCTCTTATCCTCTAGTTAAAAACAAATTAGAAAATTTGTCAACGTGTACGATAGTGATGTAAATTTGTCAATGTGTACGGTTGTGATGAAGACCCTCACAACAAAAAACATAAACCTGAGCAACACATAATCACAACAAAAACCCTAAAACTCAAAAATCCCCCATTTCCTTTCCATCGACACCACCGAACAATCAACCTCGCATTTCTCCCTCAAAACCCTAACTCGGAGCAGCAGCAGCAGCAGCAGCAGCAGCAGCAGCAGCAACAACAATGGTATACACAATACACTCCTTCTTCTTTCTCTCTCCTATTTCTTCAATTATGATCGTACATTACGTTCTCACAATTTCGCCATTGTTGAATTAATTTATTGCAGGGAATCGATTTGAAGGCAGGAGGYAAGTCGAAGCAGGTGAAGCGAACAGCCCCCAAATCCGACGATGTTTACCTTAAACTCCTCGTCAAATTGTACCGTTTCCTCGTACGTCGTACTGGCAGTGACTTCAACGCTGTCGTTTTGAAGCGTCTTTTCATGTCAGGGTGGCAGCGACTGTTGGTTGGACGACTCGGTTGTCTTCATAAAAGTAGATCCGGGGATAAAGCAGAACCAGTGTGAAATTAGTGCTCGTGGCTCAAGAAGCTCAGCGGTTGATTTGAAGTTGTTTGCCACGCTAGTTATGCCTTCCCGCAGTTAAAATTCTGAGAAGTGGAATATAGGTGAGGGTAAATAATGACAAAAAAGGATGGGTGTTAAGTTGTTGACCAATTTTTCCTAATATAGGGTTACAGATGACGCGCGCAGCGCTCAAGAGAGGGCTGGGAGAGTGGCCGTGCATCGTGCCACATGGATTTCACACGAGTGGTGAGGTTTAGAGACCTCGTCGCAAGTATAAATATGGTGGTACTCTTTATAAACGAGTGCACCAGTGGAGTTAGTCAATGGGTAAGGGAGAAGTTTTGAATGTTTAACCAACTAAAAGAAAATAGATTATTTATTTGAGTAAAATTTGGAGAATCAGTTATACAAGGGTGTGATAACATAGACTCTTAAGAATTAGAGAAGATTAATCTTGTTTTACTGACCACTTATGTGTTCACATTAATCATATTATCTAATATTATTTCGCGATATATTCTATAGATATTAATTAATTCTCATGATCATGTACCATTTAAAGGTGAATGTATTTATCTTATTCTAATATTTTTTAGTTACAATTACGACCATTTATTTTTAATGCTAAAAAAACCTTTGATCTATCTTTAAAGTTATTAAGTCCAGACCACAAAATAAGCATTCACATAATATCATGCATCGATTTAATATAGATGGGGGTCCCGGACGATAACCCAAAGCAATCGCTCGGGGTCATAACCACTGAGTGTATAGATAAATAACGAGATTACCTTAACTAACCAGCTAATTGTGATCTGAATAAATATGGAAACTCGATCTTGGCCATTATAAAGTTTTTTTTTGGTTCCAAAGTTTGGAGAACGAAATAATATGTACTTCGCACTTAGTTTAAATGAGTTTTATAGACCATCTCCAACCCTGGGCAAACCCAAACTTTCTCGTCCCCTCTTCTCTCTTCTTCCCACCTCATTTTCCTTTCATCCACATCATTTTCCAACTAACTTATATTCCACAACCTTGAGGTATTCCAACTCAGTGTAATAGGAACATCTCTTCACATTTTATGTGGGCTGGGAGGCTTGACCCAACAATTTCTCACCTCTTCTTTACTACTCACGAGGCCTACCTACCATTACATAGGAGTAGAGCGCGATGTCGAGATTGAATATTCAGATTCAAATACAATGATTTCTAATTTATACCCTTACATTTGAAATTTCGTATTAACGTAATTAAAATACAAAAATAGATAAATAAAATGCAACGTAAAATAGATAAAGAACTAGAATATATAAAGCTAGTAGGGAAAAGAAGAGTGTGTCAAAACTATATCAAATAAGTCGGGCTCATTTTAATTAGACATATTGATAAAATACATCTGTGGAATATTTTTTAATATAAAAATAATTATCTCTAAGTAATATAAGACAAAGGTTTCATGATTTTTGAAAAATAAATAACAAAACCAATTAAATATGACATTGGTCAAAAGTAACCAAAAAAACGAAAAATAAATAGAAAAATGAAACGAAGCGATTTCCCTGCTTTTGTGATGCCACATGTCAGTTGCCCTCCTTCTTATGTGGGCGGGTGCTGGAGCTTTAGGGGAGCCCAAATGTTTGGGTAACATACCCCAAATGGTAGAACAATCCCAAATAAGGAAGAGAAAGTTTTGGGAGAGGGTAACCAACTACCGTTGGGGTGATGGTCTTAGTTTACTGTTCATTATTCGTAGAATCACTTTAGAAGAAAGGTATTTCAAATTTTGTTTCTTTAATAATTTTGAAAATTAAATCCATTAATGGTAATAACGTCATTTAAGAGGGGGACACCGTTGTTCCCCCTTCCACTTATTATAGAGATTATTGTGCTATATTTTTTTATAGTGCATATATATCTTGTTTCGTATTGTACATGTATGGAATAAATCATAAATTTGTGTAACCCTTTTCACCAGAGAAATTTGATTTATGGATATGCTTTCATATTCATTCTTTATAAACGCTTGTATATCAATTGCAAATAATTAGGCGAAGTAATGAGTCGAGCCGCTCGATCTCGATTAAGTTCGGCTACAAAAATTTTTACGAGCCGAGCTTCAACTATGCTCAATCGAAGCTCGCAAATACAGTTTTGAAATTTTGCAATTACTGTTATCGTAATTTTTTTAGCTTAAAATCATGAAAAATTTAGAGTGTATATAGATAGTCTAACAAAGAAAAAATAATAATTCATAGCTATGATATGCTATTATATGTTTAAGAAAATCATTATATTGTTATATGTTTTATGAGTTTCTAATAGATTTTAAATGTATTTTAAGACTTGATTTTTAAGGGTTTAAAAAACTGAAGCTCGACTCGAGTTAGAGAAAATTCGTCACAGCCGGGCTTCACTATGTTCAACTTGAAGTCGGCTCGGCTCATCATATACTTATCTCTAGCAATAATAACTTGTTTTCTCTTACAATCATAGTAGTCGGACCATCGTCAACCAAAGTTAAAGCTGGATGGTTGAAGGCTCATGAATGTTATTCTCTATCAAAATAAAAACGACACCACTACAAAAATTGGAAAAATTAACAAGAAATCAATCTCACCTTTCAGGGTCTTCTATAAAACAAATCGACCTTTCGATTATCCCAGAATGAAGTCGACATTTAGTGGAGTGTCCTCAAAAACACACACCCGAATGACCTACAACCTAACAACCGTTAAAATATGTTAAAGTTTTATTTCCTTTATTTTTGGGTTAAAACCACATCTCATTCTCACTCTCTCTCCTCTGTTACACTGTCCTCTCACTCCTCTGCACTCCCCCCTCCCACACTGATTTCCTCTCTCATCGCCGCTTCTTCACCCCGTTGCTCTCTCCTTCTCATCCTTACTCTCGTCTCGTCTCTCTGGGTGGCTGTGAGGGTGGTTGTGTATGGGTTGACAGTCGTGATGGTGTGGGGTGTTGAAAGGTGTGTGGTATGTTGTGGTGAGGGTGTGAGTGAGGGTGCGTCTGTGGTGGGTCGTAGTGTTGTGCGGTTGGGTGTTGTGTGTTTTGGTGGTGGTGTTGTTGTGGGTAGTGGTCGGTAGTGCGGGTGAGTTGTGGATGGTGTTTTGAGGTGGTGGTGGGCTACTGGCAGGTGGTAGGTTGGGTGGTGATGGTGGAGGAGGTGTGGGTGGTGTCTGTGTTGTGCGGTATGTGCTTGTGTTGGTGGGGTAATGGTAAGTGGGTATGGTGGTTGAGGTGGTCGTGCGGCAGGGCCGTTGGGTGGAGTTGGGGCTGAGGTGTGCAGGTGGTGATTGTGGTGTGAGGGATGTTAATTTAATTAAGCGTATACCATCTAATAAATTTTAATAAATTTTGTTTTAATTAATTAACATCCCAATGAAAACGTGAACGTGTCAATTAACTAAACAAAGCCACCTTCTCGCCAAGCACGGTTAGAGTGTATTTTTGGAAGATAAGTCCTAAGGTCGGATTATTCTAGGAAATCGAAAGGTGGTTTATTTTTTGAAGACCACTGAAAGGTGGGATTATTGCTTTAATTTTCCCAAAAATTTTCCTTGTAGATTTATTAATAATAAATCTCGTATTGAAGAGCGACTGGACACTAAACTAAAATTGTTGATAACTTACACTGCTACGGAGTATAAGCGATTGAAATAATCAAGATTTTTTTTTATAATTGGAGCCACCATTGTAGTGATATCAAGAAGATTTGGAGGGGTGTGGGCAAGCGTCGGGACAAGTGGTGAATGAATTCACCATCTCTTTTTGTTGCCTGTGGAAGGATGATTTCGAAGCAAATCTGTGATAAATATTATGGGGCATTAATACTATGGAAACCCTTGAAATCATTTAAGGTGTCTGTAAAGTGGGCACTTGAAAAAATTTATGTTTAAAATGGTAGAAGGAGCGGAATCGTAAGAATTTACCCTCGTTGCGATAGGAGACCTCATTAAGGTTTGGCCCAATCATCCCTAAATCTGTACGAGTTTAGAGTGTCTTCAGGCTTCCCTATTCATTTGATCATGACCATGTGACTTGCAGTTTATGATTGTGAAGGTTTTGTGGATTATTCCAAGAATGGGAGGTGGAAAGAATTCACTGTGCAATGGGACAAGATTGTGTCTTTCCGCAAGTTGGAAGGTGGTTGGTTTTCAGCACTATTGAGGTCTTTAATGAGTCAATCCTATGCAAAACAAGTTTGGAGGTTTTTGCTTGAGACAAGTTCTTTTGGCTCACAGTTCTTAGGTCTAAACATCAAATACTTCCCTCTCGTACCATTTTGATGCCTCGAGTCGGATCGATATAATCCTAGCTTCACTCAGACTGGGTATTTGGAGCTCTGAATCGGGTTTTTTTTATTTGTGAGGGTGCAAGGTGGAGCAATTAGGGAATGCCAAATGTGGGGTGTGGAAATGGCTCCGCACATGTCTCTTTTAAGCCGATTGTATGATCCTAATATAAGGTTTTTGAACTAAATTTCTTATGGATTTGAGTTTGTGGGATGAAATGAGGTTGAACAGATTTTTTTCCTAAGTTTTGAGGCTGTTTTAAATCTTCTACAAGCCTTGAAAGAGAGTTTCGAGTGATCGAGATAATTATTGGCACTATTCGAAAAGATGCAACGTATTCCAAAAATTGCTATCATTTTCAATATTTCATATAGTGGTTAAGTTCTTGAGAGATAATTTTGTCGTCCGAGAGTAATTCTTGTATATGGAAGAAAAATGGTTCTTGCTGCTCTTTCTCCCTAATAAATCAAAGTTTTCTTCTTGTGGGCGGGCTGTAAGAGGCGTTCCTGATTATAAGGTATTGTGAGGCAATTTTTGGGTGTCTGGTTGTGATAGAGCTATGATAATGACGAAAGGAGAGTGATCTAATGCGTCTTTCAAGTCCGCAACACAGTCGTTATGTGTGGGAGTCCATCGTGGGCTTTGATAGTCGAGGGTGGAACCCTTGTGGACTCGGTCTACTGGTGGAGGCGTGGTGATCCGTTTATGAGCAAGAGTGGTATTCCAGAGTTGCCATGGTTTGTGGAGTTAGGGCTGTAATGAGTGAAGTTTTCGCTCGGAATGCTCGAGCTTCGGCTCAGTCAAAAGCTCGGCTCACGTGAATAAACGAGTCGATGGCACCGATCTACGCTAGGTAGCTTGGCTCGGAGCTCGCGAGCAGCTCGAATAATTTATTTATTAATAAATGAAATATTTTATATATTTCACACTTTAAATGTATTAAAAATTAATTAATTATTTATTTTTGTAAAAAAAACTTCCACATTAACTAAAGCCATCCAACCCATAAACAAAGTTACTTGTTGTTAATCTATTATTATGGTTTAAAATTGTATAGCTTGGTACTGAGCCGTAATAAGTGTGTGATAAAATTGAACGAGTAATGAATGCTAGCTTATATTATGATATCTACTTGGATTTGGTATAATCAGTTGTTGGAAAATTGAAGTTGGAAAACTTGAAAATACAAAGATTTAGAATTAGATCAATGAAATATTAGTTAAACAAGCTTATGTACCGAGTTTTAATCGAGCCTTTAATGACTCGAGCTTCGAGACTCGAGCCTAGAGACTCGAGCCGAGCCCATTTCGAGCTAAAAGAAGCTCGAGTCAAGCTTAAAATTGAGGCTACGACGAGCTTAGAGCTTCGAAGCCCCAGGCTCATGAGCTCGAGCAGCCTGCAAGAGCTCGGTCTTGGCTGCTCGTACCCTGTTGGAGCTGCTAAATCTCGTCAAGATAAGGTTTTTCCGCAGGCAGAATAAGAGGGTATGGGGGTATGAGTGGCTGGCTTAACTTACTATGAGTGCTGTTGAAGCGCTCAATCGTGTATTCAGACTGCGAGCTTTGTTGTTGCGTTGTGCTGATGTAAAACTGTTGATTTAGGCCATTGTGAAGGTAAGGCGATGTTACGATGGTGGGCGGAGAGTGGTCGTTAGCTCTGGGAGTGGTGGTGCGTGAAGACTAGAGGGTCCGGTGCTGTATTGCTGACAGTACATTAAGTTCACGCTCGTTGGGGATGACTTCATATGGGCCCGAAAGACGAGACGACGTAAAATGGCTCTTTTTGTGGCTTGAAATATTATCGTAGAGAGTCGATTGTTTAAGAGGTGTCCCATGTGTGCTAGGAAGAGTAGTGTCTCTCTGTCTATATAGCTAAGTCCATCATTAAGGTATTAATTTTGTCTCTTACTTCTTTTGTTGATTGGAGTCATGTTAAACAGGGGTGGAAATGTTTTGTCCATCTCCGTACCAAATGACCCTCAGTGAGTTTGGGGAGTCATTTAGGGAGAGCTCTGGACGAAGTTATAACTGAGGGGCCCCCCCCTTTGGTTTTTACGCGGATGTTGTGAATTACTTTGTTTATTAATTGATCACTACTAGTACATTGTTAAAAAAAACACTCTACAGGACGTTAATACATGGGATCATAGGGAGAAAGAGATTATTAATCCCAAATTTTCCAGTGAATAAAGGGAAATTTGAACAAAGAAATTATAAGGTGAATAAATAATTCCACGAAAACGAGTGTAACAAGCAGTAGTTATGAAATAAATTCGTATCAAACGATGTGTTAGCAATTACCACATCTTTCACGACGAGAAAGTATAATAGCGATTGTTGCATTTCTTTTCTGGAGCTTGGTAGTCGCACAGCACCACCAGAAGAACAACGCCCTCCATCCAGGCATCAGTGTCTTTCTCAACTTCCGTCAATCTCTTCGAATTTCTTCTCCTGGCAAAACCCTAGACTCTTACATCTCTTCGTTCGCGAGATCTTCAAATGTTTAACAAGTAAATTCTTCTTTCCCTTTTATTACTCCATATCTCGTTAAATGTAGCATTTGCTTTATTTAGGTTTAAGAAATTTTTTTTAAGAGAATTTGGTATTTGTCGATCTTTTGTTTTTTGTTTGATTCATATGCTAGGTGAATTCGAATTGAGTGTTGATTTAAATGTTGCTTTCGCAGTTAGATATATGCAAGTGCAACTTGTTTCAATCACTGTTTAATTTTTGATACCCGATTAATTATTGGTATTGTCGTTTTAATTTTTTTAAATTGTCTATTGGGCTTCTCTGACAGTGAATATTAAACTGTGTAAACGAGAAAATTTAGGAGCTGCAATTCATGACATTCGTTTAAGAAATTATACTTTGTATATCAATGTGAATGCATTCTGATTTACTATTAGTGTTGTGAGGAATTTGCAAGTTCTTGGTAATTCTGTGTTGCATCACATACAAAGCAATATGCTTCTGTAATTGTATCCTCTGCTGTAAGTGGCAGCAGTAGTTATGGAAGGCTATGTTATTTTGTGTTTTATAGCAACTGGACAGTGGAAAGCCAATAACTCTGACATGAAGCTCTAGATTGTATTGGTTTTGTCTTGGAGAGTTTTAATGTAGAATCCTGATTATTGGAATACTGGATTTTAAAGTAATTGCAAGTCATCAGTGTTCCAATGGTCGGATTTTCAGTTCGGGACAAGTATTATGATTCTTAAATTCATCATAGAAGGGAACGAAAGCTGTAAAAGAGGCTATAATTAGCGGACAGAGTCTTCGAGAATGTTTTACAATGGCTGTGGTTAGCTAATTGTTAAGACAGTGGATTATGACAAGGTTAAATAAAGTCTCAGACCTCAATGTAACCGCTGGGGTTCCTCTCGTCTTGTTGTTCCTAGCTATATTGCACTATGTGGTGTCTTGACTTCTACTAAACATGGACAAAATATTATACATACTCCACAGTGTTCATACTTAGAAAAAGTCACTAAGCTAATACAAGGCTAATATCGGAGAGGCCGGGCAGGCTTGATATATTTACTTTGACTGATGGCTTCAACACTTAAATATTTCATGCCCACTAGTATCTAGGGGATTCTAAAGTTAGGGTTGAGGCTAATATGATCTTTTGTAAATTGTAATTTATGGTACGTTGGTATGATACAAATTGACGTCCTAGGTTTTGACTATTGACATACTCGGTACAAGTGGTTTGACTGTCTTGTATCTTTTTAATACAATAATGAAGTGATTTTATTTTTAATACTCATATTAGGGTGTCTATGTCAAAGGATATTCAGGTAAATTGAAAAGTTGTATGAGCTTAACTACTTAAGTTTGGCAGACTGGCAGAAGGGATACAAAGTATGAATAGAAATCACAAAGACTTGATGGTTTCCTAAAAAAATTTATGTTTATTGTTGGTATGGGTTGATAAAGGGTTATTTCTATAGTAAGCTATGCAGGGACGAGTGGGATTGGATCGTTAAGTATGACATATGATTAATTTGCAGTGAAACTTAGAATGATGGTTTTAATTCTGCATGAGTCCATGACACAACAGATCCATTAGGATTTCACCCACAATGTGACGACAACTTGTTTGCTTTTGAATTTCAAACCTGGTGGATCCCCCTTTAAATTTTGGGGCATTGGGTATAAAGAATTTTTTGTCTTTACATCAATGGAGGGAGATGAAAGAACCATCACAACTAAATGATTCAGAATGGATTTTTCTGTAGTTCACTTTTTGTTAGATTGATAGCAGAAAAAATCATTATCATGTTCTTTAGATACACCTAGGAAGCATTGAACACATCGACACTACACGAATACATTCTGTTTGATACTTGTGATGAGTTAATCTAATATAGTTTTCATATGATTAAACTAATCCCTTTAGCCAATATCATGGCTTATGACTATGGTACTGCATAATTGATACCAATTTGTTGAGCCATCATTAGCTAATGATTTTTAAGCAGGTTCATACTTGAAAGTTCGCTTGATTACTTGATGTTCGGAGAAATTTCATAATGTCAACGCTGTACACGACTTGAATTCACTGTCTCAAGTTACTTCTAAGACTTATATTAGGATTCACTTCTGAAGATGTATCTGCCCAAAAAACCCAAGTTAAGGCATCTGCAACAGGTAGGATATCGCCATAAGTAAGCTGAAGAGTTCTGTGCTTTTATTTCCACAATTTAGTTGCTATATCACTCAAAGATTTTCCAATCAATGGATGTAGACAATGACTATTTTATATGTAGCTGTAAATTCCTCCGTTAATCTTTGAGCAAACTAATCATCATGTCTCTTTTGACAGTATCTCTGACTGATCCAGTTTGGTATTTGCTACCAAAGAAGGTTCTCTTCATTGTTTTGAAAAATGTTTGACTTTCCTTGCTCAATTTGTCAATCTTTTTCGGTCCAATGCTCGTCTTAGCGGATAGTTTGAATTATTTGATTATGCTTCTTTCTTTTCAGTCAAAATCAATTTAAATCTTCTGAGTCCAACAGTGTCCGCTGTTCATATATCTCATGACCTATATCTATAAACTCTAACATCAATGTAGAGCTTGAATTTGAATAAGTTGCTATACAATAATACAATACTTTAGACCTATAATCAATTATTTTGGTTTTAGATTATCTTCTTCTCTAGAGTCTCAACAAATTTGCCACTATAGTCAATATTTGCTAGGATTCCACCTTTGCAGTCTTGTTGCAATTAAAAAGAAAGAAGAAGTAATTTTTCTTTCCATCACTCTTCCATCTGGATGTTATTTGTTTAATTTCCACCAATGTTTGCCATTGCTAGAATTATGATTGCAAAGCCATAATTTGTCGGAGATTTTTCTTTTGGAAAATTGTCAAAAAGACCTTTTAATTTTTTTTTTCATAACACCATTTTCAAAGTATTTTATTTAGAAACCAATCGAAAAAAAAATAGTAGGCACCTTTGGCTGGTATTCCGTCATTGACTCTTGATCGTGTTTCACTCAGTACCAATTTAATTGCTACTCCCTATCCTAACTAGCCCACTTTTTTCTTTTTTTACACTCATTGTAATCTTCCTCCTCATTTGTCTCTAAACAATCATTCCCTCTCTAATATTGCCTTTATAAACCCTACGAGTCACATTCTTCCTTCTACCTCTACTTCCCAATCCAAGTCTGATTCTTTTTTTGCTTCACATTTCTTCCTTTTATAAAACGCAATTCACATTACTTTTTTCAAGACATAAAGCCCACAACAAGCAATTACCATAAAGAGAATTGATTTAGCACCAATAAATTACAAATCGAACAGTCTACGTACCTCTCACCGACTAGTATAAAATCCCAGCACCATCCACAGCCATCACCCAACATAAAACACCAACCCTAGTCACTAACCCGAATAACAACCCACACACGTTGTCAACAAATGCTCATGCCAATTCGCAAGGCTGATCTTATATTGACACTGAATTTGTAAAATTAAAAGCCAATTGCTATTATACATTTCGAATTGTGAAGAAGATAATAAAAATCTGACTTAAATGAAGTGGAAATGATGGGAATTAGGTTATGAAGGAGATTGAAAAAATTGAGTTGAAAAAAAGTGATTTGTGGGGGGGGGGGGGAGATGAGAAATGGGAATAAGGAAGCATGAATTTAGGTTGGTGTTGTTTATGTGGTGAAATCGGAGTTAAGTAAAGAAGATGAAATGTTATCGAAAAGGAAGATAAAGGGAGGGATTTGTTCCTTGGAGAATGGGGGAGTGTAATTAAAAAAAAGGAGGCAAGGATTATGGGATGTAGGTGCCGTGGTCAGTAACTGTAGGTTCAACACACAAATTCCAAAGTCATGACTAGAACCCAGCCAAGGAGGTGACCTACCAACAATTTTTCATTTAGGATCTCTTCTTAACAAAAAGTAGTCTTTTAACAGTATTACTAGCAGAAATTTATTTTTTTTAAAGATTTTTTGCAATTTTCCTTTTGCCTTTTTTTTTTTTTTTTTTTTTTTTCCTTTTTCCTAGTATGTAAATTTTTTAAATTTTTATGGGAGAGGCAGAGAACAGATATGGTCATTGTTGGTATATACCTTATAGCCTTCCTGCATTCTCCACTGTTGTGATGACAGACTCATTTGATATACATACGAAATACATGGATTGTATAATGGCTTCCTTTTCTCTGCTGCAGACCCAATATCATGAGAAATTTCAAGTCGATTAGTGCTATTAAATTGTTATTTTCTGGTGCTAACAATTTGGTCCTGGGCTTACATCACCTGGTGGTGTTGCTGGATGATGAATGTTGCGAGTGATAGGCCTGTGTATGTCACTTAATCCTTTAGCTCTTTTATTCCTCATGGCTGCATGTGGCGCGAATAAGTTTTATGAATCTTGTGTTTGTGACTCTAATATTGTATCTAATGTCTCTCAGCTATAATGGCTGAAGGAAACAACATGCCTCTGCTATTGGCTACACAAAAATGTCAGCAAAAGAATGTAATTTATGACTTTTCTTAAATTACTGTTGATTAAAATTTTGGGTCTTGGGCGAGTGTCCCAAACCGAGATCCCATCCACATTATTGCTTTGTGCTCCATGTGCACTAATAAAAAACTTGGGTAATGATGGTTTCTAAAATCGTATCTCATACTTCAGGCAATATATATAACAACCTGTAGACTTGAATGCTTGATTTCTAATTGATGTTATTTTTGGGTCTCGATCTTTAAATGTTATTAACTATTTTGCAGTAGTCACACAGGACAACCTATCATTTGGTGAAAAATGAGAGTTGAAGAAACTCAGCCTCTTATTTGTTACTTCCTTCTGTAACGAAAGGACAATACTCCCTTTAAGGGTAACTGAAAGAAGCTACTTATTAGAGATGCTAAACATCACCGCCGAGCTGACGGCACATATTTATGTCATAGATTCCCCAATTATCATTTGGGAACATCTATCTGTATACAGTAGGATGGTCCAGACGAAAAAGTGAAAAAAACTCTTTGATATACATATTTGTGTGCTTGTCATGTCTGTCCATATGGCCCCAGATAACCTTATGTGCTTTTACATTGTAACATGTTACATTTCTTTTGAATTTTGCTCTCTTCTAAAGAGCTTGAACTTTTGATACAGAAAAGCCTGTAACAAGGCATTGTGTAGACACTTTGCATTATCTAGATGGGTCTTTGGAAGGTATTGCACATTTATCTTCTTTTACTTCTTCCGATCTCTCTCATCTTCTTAATTGTCATTTTGTCTTTGCTTAATAGGTTCTATTGTTTAATTCAAGCATTATAATGTTATTTACAGAGTCACATAAAGTTAAAATCACTTATCTAGATAGGAAAGATTTTTTCTAATTATGAGAACTTGATGGCTAATTGGAATCCTTTATGGATTAACATGTACTTTCTCGTCCCTATCTTAAGATGATTTCCCTTACACAGTTGGTTTTGGTTTGAACTCGAGTGTTGCTAAGCTTGTTCTGCTTGAAAAATTGTGTCTGAACTTGAACTGAACTTTAGTAATGTAAAAGAGGTAAATAAAATAATTTATGTCTCAATTTTAACATACTACTCCGTATATGAGTTTGGGATAATGGTGGGAGATAAAAAAAGTTCGCGGAACATTGAAAATCTTTTCAATATGGAAAAATGGAAAACTCCCACCTAGAAGTCTAGCCTATTTTGAAACTTCCCACCTTAGGTTAAAGAATTAAAACTCCCACCTTGAAGTCTCGAAAATTCAAATTCCACCTTATGTGACCTCGTTAACATTGTTCTCCGTTAGTTTTGGGCATTCATAGTATTTCGCTCTTTTTCTTTTTTTTCCACCTTCATCATCCTTCGATTTGTCTCTCCTTTCCACTCCTTCATTCACCTGCCTTTCGTCTTCCACCACCCTCCACCTCGGTTTTTTTTTTTTACTGCATTGAAGCCTTCTCTTTCATCGTCATTTTTTTTACAACACATACCTAAAACACCTAAACCTAACTGACCTTGCAATTTCAGGAGCCTTTCTTCATCAAATGCACCTCCAAGTCACCGCCTTGCAGCCTTCTCACTTCTTCCTCACTGTCTTATCAGCAAGAAGTTCAGTCCTCTGAGCTTGCAGATCAAACTGATGGTACTTGATGGACTCTTTGTTTAGCAATGAGAGTCATAAAATCTCTTCTGCCATCTCTGATGGTCATCAACCCCACTTGACAACCCACAACCATTCTTCTATCACCAGGTTCACAAACTTGCAGCAGACAACACCTCCTAGCAGATGTTAGAAGTCCACGATTGTCTCCTTCCAACTGGAACTCTACATCCACACCTCACATCATCGTCTCATCCATGCTAACACAATTAAGGAAAAATAACTAGAAAACCTTACACAAAACTGTAAATTAAAGACAATAAATTCAATAAAGACATAAATTGAACGAAAAAAACCCATTTTCCAATTGAATATCAGTTTGAAATGAAAAACCCTAAATCAATGAATTCAATTGACATCCATCGGAACAGAACCCTAATTCGTACAAAGAAATATTGCAATTTGAGGCAACAATTAAAGCTCAAAAGAAAAATTGAGCAAAGAATAACCTGAATGAATCGCTTGATTGGAGCAAGATTGGAAGCAATTGAACAAGAAGCAGAATGGAGTCAAAGAGAGGAAGAATCGTGGTTAAGCAGACTTTTAAAGAGAGAAAAAGCAAGAATGGGACCCACAAACGGAATTTTAACGAGCCTAAACAGAAGTGGATTTTGAAATTGCCGAGACTCAGGTGGGAGTTTGAATTTCTTTAACCTAAGGTGGAGTTTCAAAATAGGCTAGACTTCTAGTGGGAGTTTCAATTTTTCCTTTCAATATGGTTATAAGAAAGAGCTTCTCTCAAGCAATACAGTCTAGTAATATTTTGCTCATCAGCTTGACTCATTAGACATTTAATCAAGCCTGAGTAGCTTCCAAGCTGTCTTGTCTTATAGAGCAGCCAAGATTATACGTAAGTATATTCTAAATCTCAAGAAGTACTGAATCTATAGACGCTGATTTAGCTTTCTTTTTCCGCTGTATTGCAGATGGAGCGCTTAGATTGATGATCAGCATCAGATATTTTGATGTGCGTTTAATTGGGCATTATATTGCTTTCCTCTTGACTGTTTTATTTTGGGAGGATATAAACTTTACATGAAATTGTTTGGAGGCCATTTTACTTGTCTTGGTGGCTTAAGCTTGTGGCTGCCCAAACTTGGATCTCAGCATTTTAATGTATTATAATAGTGACAATTTGCATTAATTCAATTCCTTATCTCTTTGAAGTTTCGATTTGAAAGTTGATTTTCAAAGCCACAATTCAGGGATGACAATTTTCACACTCCAATTACACAGAAAATGGGCTCGCAGGAGCGTTGCACTTTGCCTTGTGTGAGCTTTGTGTGAACAACTAGTAAAGTGCTTAATATTTGCATTAGGTAACAGTGAACCTTGGCTTGTTTACAACAGTTCATACTTAATAGTTTTATTGTACTGCTTCCGTGGCTATTGCACTTTGGCATTTAAAAAAAAAAAAGAACTAGTAAAGGAAATGACTCATTGATTTAATGTCTTTTGGTGTTATTTTATGTATGTGATTTCTTGCATTGTGTGTATTGGGTGTGTTTTGATGTAGCGTTTAAGTTAGCTAGTCCAAGCTAACTCTATTTTAATCTAAATAGTAATGTTTGATAAATCGGTTTTCATGGGACTTGTGCTAGCTTAAATAGAGTTTTGCAAAAGCAACTAGTTGTTGTTATTTTTTTCAAATGCTACATTTAGACACTTTAAATTATTCATATTTTTAATAATAATACTATTCAATTGTTACTTATTTTGTCAAACACTAACAATATAATCAATCGCTACTAGTTGAAATTTAAAACTATCCCTTAGAGTTAACTTTTACTTCTACGCTAACAATTACTCTACAGCTAGTTTACCAAACATATCCATGTAGGTGAGTACAGGAGGTTTGTGTCTACTTCATGCAAGCGAGAGCTTATGTTGTTTAATACGGAGTAAGGAGTATTATTAGTAAAAATATTCTTTTTAAGTTTCAATATGGAAGGACAAAAGTTGTGTAGAATTATGTCAAAAGTCATAGTAATAGTGAGTAATTGGAAGTTCGTTTGGCGATTATGCGTTTTTACGTTTCCTGTTTTGGTTTTTTGTTCTAAAGGTAATGTCAAATAATAAGAATATATAATGAATTATTATTGAACCATATCGAATATGAAAATTTTTGAAAACTGACAAAAGATGGTTTCACTTTTCCTGTTTTGGTTTTTGTTTTCTAAAAATTGAAACTGAAATTAATAAACATACCAAACGGCCTAAGTATTGTAGTAATAACCCAAGGTTAATATTTATATTAGGGATTGTCTAGTTATTATTTTTAAAATTTTATTTTTAACTTTGCTCATATGAAATAATTTTATTAACAAGTTTTATGTAATATCACCAATCCACTATGTATCCAATTTTGGATGTTACACTACAATCATCATCATAGCACTTTTTCCTCGTAAAATCACAACACAAAGAGAAGCTTGCCACAGACTATGCATCCCGAATACCCGATATATGGATCAAGACTCGCTAACAGTGTAACAACCATGAATTGGAGAGAAGGTGAGGAGTGGGGAGTGGTAATAGGATGCGATCAAAAACACAATGTGAGCATGAAGAAGCAGAGTTGATTTGTTTGAATTGCACTTAACAAGGAGAAAAGAAAATTGGTAGTGTTGGGGAAATGCTTAGGTTCAAAAATAAACAACAAGATTGAACTCACAAAAATTGAGACATGTCCTAAGATCCAACTGTTCTGCATTCGTGTCATGAAAGTCCTAAAATAAATAATTAGGCATCTATTGTCACATGGCAAGACACATTTGTATATCAAGTATAACTCACGACACGCACTGTTGACGCTCTGTCTCGTGCTTCCTAATATACGCAAAATTTTCCTTTACAAGTGTATGTCAGACATTATGAAATGAATGGTACGTAATAGAAGTAGTGATAAACCCGTCAAAATGGGTGGAATAAAAGCCCATCAGTAGGGTATTCAGTCAATTCAATGCAACTTCTTTCATGGACCTAGACCATTTTTATTTACAAAGACCAACTTATATATACATGATCAACCTGTAATAGTTACATAGAATACTGTTAGTTTTACATAGACCAATCTTTAAGTGATTTGTTGATGATTTGCTTTTTGGTAAAGGACAGGAACCCACAAATGTTCTTTTGACATCATTTAATAAGAATATCAAACATTGAGTAGAAGGTTGATTGACCTCTTAACCCAATCCTCTTGAGTTGATTATATACTTTCGTCGTACGTAATAACCGAAAATGAGTATAGATTGGTACAGTAAATTGAAGTCATCAACATCTAATTACGGGACCACGTAACGTATATATAAAATCACGCAAATGAAGAAACTTTTTCATACGTGTCAAGGTAGTGATGTAAATTGGTCGAATGTGTGGCGGCATATGCGAGGATAGACCCTCACCAAAAAACAATAAACCTGAGGCAACATATTCAAACAAAACCTAACTCAAAAATCCCCATTTCCGTTGCATTCGGTCTCGCCATATCCCTCAAGAACCCTAACTCGACGCAGCAGGCAGCAGACAATCAAATGGTAATACACAAGTACCACTCCTTCGTTCTGCTTTTCTCTCACATTTCTTCAATTATGATCGTACATTACGTTCTCACAATTTCGCCATCTTGTTGAAGTTATGAATTAATTGCAGGAATCGATTTGAAGAGGAGCGAGTCGCAAGAGGGGAAGGCGAACAGCCCCCAAAATCCGAGATGTTACCTTGATAACTCCTCGTCGAAATTGTAGCCGTTTGCCTTCGTACGGTGTACTGGCAAGTGAAACTTAGCAACGCTGTCGTTTTGAAGCGTCTTTCATTGAGATCAACAAAGCTCCATTCTCCTCTTTCTCGCCTCATGCCACCGTACATAAGGGCAAGATTTCTCTCTCGTTATCTTGATCATCTTCTGCTTGAAAATTTTTTAGTTGACATCTTACTATATTTTGAGAAAATTTGAATGGAGTAGCTTATAGCAGCAACTTGTGTGATGAATACATAATTGTGACATTAGTTAATGACGAAGATAGCGAGTATTTGCAATGGGATGTGTTTCATCGTATTTTTAGAAATTGGTCTAAGTTAGTGGTTTCTGATAGTTTGCTCATTAATCTTTTATATGCTTAAGGAGACGGATTGATCAAGTAGATCTGGCAGTCGAAACGTTAAAAGAAAGGATCTAAGTTGGAGCGTGAATAGAGGATAATCAGGGTTTTGCATTGCGCAGGAATTGTGAGAACTCTTTTTGATTGATGCGGTGACCTTTGAAGTTATTTTTATACTATTGGTTTCTTTGCATAAAGGAAATTGTGTAAAGGGGGTGTTTGAGATGTTGTTATTTAAAAAGGTGTGATAAATGGTGTAGAGGCACGAATGCGGTGAGTAGGGTGATGTGTGTGAAGATGACATTCGAGGTACGAGGTCGCAGCGTGAAGGCAGCAGCATTGAGGTTACTGACGGACTGCCAGAGCGAGGATTGAGAAAGCGGGTGAATGCATCACGGTTTTGAGATCAACTTGTGCTCTTAGGACCACTTGGACAGAAACACAGTATGTTGCTCTCTATCTCTTTCAATTGTTGTTTTGTTTGTTGTCACGAGTTAACTACTCTGTCGTATAGCTGTCATGGGTTTGTGGATTTTGTTATGTTGTTAAGATGATTTGTGTCTGTTGTGAGATAGTCTACTCTCCAATTTATCTTTAATGATTTGGTTTATGTATGGAATCTGATGGACAAAAGCTGTTATAGCTGATTAAGATGTTTAGCGGGAAATTGACATATGTATTTAGTGTTTATTTAACAGTGTCAAAATCTGTATGTTGAAAACTGATTATTAAATTCTTTTTGCATGTAGTTAATTATGTCTATGGATATGCTTTTTTTGTGGGTCGTCTCCATGTGCCCATGAGCTCAGAGGCTTTTTTATTGGTCTTTGTAATCCTGTTGGCTGTTGTTCTGTTTAGCTTGAAGAAAGAGCAATTAAGTTCCTAATAGGATATCTTTAATGATGTCATGATCGCTAGTGACTACAAAATTGATTTCTTGGCACATTTGTGCTTGTGACTTGTGCCTTGTAGGTATGCTGAACTCAAGTGCTTCGTGAAATTTTTCAAAAATAAGTTACATATGCTTGTTCTGATTTGTTATGAGGCTTATGACCCAGGCTAGACTGCAAGAGTATCAATGCAACCAGCGTTTGGCTTATTCGTGTCCATGTTTGTATGTTGGTGATCCCCAAGATCCTTGCGTGAATCAAGGAAAGTTTGAGTCATGAATGTTGGGACATCCTAGTTAGTGTTTACTTGAGGTGATTTAGTTGAAAAAGTGATAAGTGGATAGCCTGTTGTCAGCCAATTGCTAGAATGCTTTCTTCTTTTTTGTTTGACCTATGCTGCTATGGACCCATGCTTGCTATTCTTAACATCTTCCTAGTTCCTACTGTCCATTTGCGAGGTTTCCTGGAATCCTGGATGTTGTCAGGTTATTGTTTGAGTAAAATAAGAAGTAGCTAAAATTGGTTTAGTGAGCAAGAAATGGTTGAAGTAATAAAGGATGATTTGTGTGGATTTTTGAAATTTTTTTGGCGGGGAAAGCTTCGCAACGTGAATAGGTCTAATTGTTAGACACCACCTGCAAGTCGTCCCAAAGGAACCTCTGGAAAGAATGGGTTAAGTTTTGCTGGATACTTGATACCGGAAGCATTGTTAAAGTAGAGGTTTAGTTTTGGTGCATGTGATTGACCTTGAGGTTTTGTGACAAAACAAAGTTTTGGAGGAATGATAATTCGTGTATTTAGCAATATCAAACATTTGTTCTTGAGCTTCTATGACCCAGTTGTCTCAGACCATATCAACCTTTGTTTGTTATGACTTATGAATTGGAGACTAATCAACATTTAAATAAGTAGCATTTTCCAAACTTCGCCATCCATGGT
>SNQN01002263.1:5365-23438 GCA_008642245.1 Bassia scoparia | reverse complement strand
CTGGAATGCTTTTGTAGAGATCTGTTTCATCAATAGTCCTTCATTAATCTGTTATGCCCTAGACTACTACTACTATATACTGCAAAGGTCTGCCACCTATAGTTGTGAGTACTATTGTAATACTAATCATAACGTGGAGACTATAGGTTGTCTGCCAAAACATAGTTTCTTCACGGAGTAGCGAGTAATGCTTGGGAATGCTTTGTATGTAGGCAATTACCTCTAAGCCCTCTATAGCGAGGCGTGTGTCTCAGTCTCTCTGACTCTAAGCACACTGGAATAACAGATTTTGCCGAATTTATCTTTGGTTTTTTTTCCCCTTGTTTAATTTACGAATCATTAGTATCATTTACTAAAAGTGATTATGTGGTCTTGTCATTTGGTCATGTAATAGTCATGCTGTCAGCCTGTCACAAATGTATGATGTTTATTACCTGTTTATTCGAATGCTGATAATACTCGGGAGGTGAAGGTCTACTTTKAACATCTATGTTAAATTGATGTCAAGTACGTAGTACCATACTATGAACCRAGGAGGCACTGCATTTGTTTTGTTGTTTAWGTATGTGGCTGTGCTCAAAGCCTCAAAGTAGTGTAACGGCAAAGGCGTGTGATTTATTGATACGATTATAATAAGTTTGATATTCTAGAAGTTGTGGTCTTCCACAAGTCTAATCTATCTAAGCGAGCCCTATTGTTTACTGTTTTCTTTCAGGTTCTTTTGAGAGGACCYAAGAATGCCAGAGAGGCTGTTAAGCACTTTGGGAAAGCCCCTGGTGTTCCACACAGTCACACTAAACCATATGTCCGATCAGAGGGGAGAAAGTTTGAGCGAGCCAGAGGTAGGAGGAACAGCAGGGGATACAGGAATTAAGGAAAGGATGGCATACACCATATTCTTAAGGTCATCTCTTTGCAGTTGCAGCTATTCAAGTTTTGCCGTGGCTGAGTAGTTACTATTGACGGTTTTTTTTTGGTTGGTCCCAGCCTATTACCCTTATTTAATTTTTCTCCAGTGAATTTGACAATTTTGCTTATGAAAGATCTATTCATGTCAATTTAGGAAGTTCTTCTGTTAAGGTTTTTCCTCTGAGGCTCATTATGATATAAAGCTGATGTTTCGGACCAGAAATATCGGTAAAACGGACTGTGCATAATTCCCGAAACCAGAAGATGAATGAGCTCTATTGTCTTATTTGTCTATTAGTCACGGGGACAAGTTGCATGACAATGTAAACTAGCAAGTTGTAAACATTACTAAACACCAATTACATTACATTTTTAGTGGGTAACTGATGTGAAAAACAAATGGAATGAAAAGAAAATAATTGATATTTTATTTTATTTGGATATAGAGTATTGAATAGGATTCGACTCCTATACAACAGGTATAAAAATAAGTACAGTATTCTAAACGAAGACTAGCTTATATTTGGAATAGGTTACAATGCTATGTTTGTCTGTGTTGGTAAGATTTGTAATGAATTGTGTTAATTTTTTTATAAACTAACTAAATTAACTCAATTACTTATATGTAACAAATATCTATATGAAGGTCTCAACTAGTTTATATGTTTATTTGCGATTTCAATCATAACAATTGATATTGTTTTGAATGGATGTAAAAACTTAATTATTATGATTTTATTGACTTAAAGTAGAGTTGCAATTCTATTAAAACGTTTTCACAAACTCATTACCATTTATGACACTTACCAAATAATAGTAGTTATTTGTTTAGGAAAATCACACCCCATTTTAAGAAAGCTAAATTACAATATCGTTATAAGAAAATTCAAATTGATATGGGCTGGTTGGACACTCCACCTGAACTGCTCGTATTACTTGGATTTGGTGGGTAAAGTGAGCCTCTTAACTTCTGTTCTATGGTCACAAAGATCTATAAAAAATCTAACTAGTCAGAAATGGTCATATGAGGACACAATGTCTATATCTCTCTATAAAAACCTACTGTTGTGAAATATACTTCCTCTGCCACGGATCTTAACATATGGTTTGATCTCGACTTTTTGGAGAATTCTACGACGCACGCTTTCCGCATGGGAAAACACATGAATTCCACGCTCAGTCCCAATGGTGGCCGTTAGCTCCAATTCCTGTATTCAAATGCTCTCTTGTGTCAAATTGCATCTAATTACAATTAATTATGCGCAATACAATATCTCAATTACACGCTATATTTATAGGGAGAATGAAAAATTATCTGTTGAAATGTGAGCATGAATCTGTTATAGTTAAAAAATGAAATTATTAAATTCAAGTCTAGATAGTTTTGGCAGGTAGCTCGGTTCAAAGGTCCAGTGAAGCGTTCTTTTTCATACTGGAAAGCTTAGGTAAGTATGAATGTGCTTCTTCTCTCTCGAATGTCCATGAAGCGTTATGTTAATGGATTAGTTCGGGGAGAGTCGAAGGCTTTCCTTTCGGTAGCATGGGTAGCTCATCTCACTTGTGTGATCCTATGTGTGGACAATTTCAAGTTCTTGAGGACATAGTTCAATCAGCATTTTTTTAGTTTGTCGTTATACTCACTGCTTCAATTATTGAAGTTCTCTTAAGTGTTGGTAACTTTTTCTATAGATATACTATTCCCTCAAACTATATGTTTAATTAATTACAATGCAAAACTCGCTTAGAAATCACATCTAGAATTTTCTCATTACAACATACTTTCTTGTGTACGTTATCATAGAGGGCTTATCTTGTTATTGTGTATTTAGTGTTAAGAGGTTTCATGGGATTTTTTAGATTTTTTCATGCGAAGTTAGCAATAGATATATTTCGAAAATTTTATAATTAAAACCACATGGTCATTTAATGCGGATAAAGCATGAAGTTGGTGTAATATTTATGTACTCAATTTGGTGCGTAAATTAATTAAGTGAAAAGTTTGAAGTGATTGTTTGAAGTTGTGTTGTTTTTTTGAGGATCTAAATTATCGTCCATACTTTTCAAATTCATCAACTCATTTAATAAGATTTGTCGTTAAGCTTCAAATCATATTCAGACAACTTCAAATAAATAAAACCTCATTCAGTAGTTAGTAGTTTCTACAAGTTTACACCTCTAGGAACTGTAGGCTTAGAAAAAGGGAGAACTTTTTATAATATGTTAGAGAAACTAACTAAATAAATGTTTAAACTAACTCTCAGGGGGTGACTTCGAGATAGTGAGTTGTAAAAATGGGAACTAAAAGTGGAGTAAGCTTTTGCTTGTGATAATATCTATAGACAATGCTGCATGAAGAAAGAGATATTTCGATCAAAATTTACACACATAGCAAGCAAAAGATGATATTGGAATCAATAATGCTTGTTAGTTTTTAAAACTCAAGTATAACATATATGTAAATTCCGTTTGTCTTAATTGGGACAGATTGCGACATAAATATGGCAAATATTTATTAGATGCGGTACACAATTGTGTTGGTTGGCCTACCATTGCAACCTGCAATGCTGCATGCTCTGTAATACTAATGCATGTCATATGAGCTATTAATGGACATTATATAGGATCCATTCAAAATTCCAAAAAAAAAAATAAATAAATTAAGAAAAGAAGAAATTTTTAGAGAATGCATATCAATCAAATTATTGTGATTTGAATTTTTTCAATTTTATAGCAATTTAATAATGGAAGAGTTCTGCATTTTGCACCTTGCACGCTATCCACCATTTATTTACCTTTGGGGGGGTTAAAAGGTAGGGTTTAAATTAACATGTACTATTAATTCGATCCTACCTTTTACATACAAGAGGTTGTATATATTGTACATTTGTACGACTTTTGAGTTATTTCTAATCGTTCATATAACTTTGGTATCATATGGATTAAGACTGTATGTGATTGTCATTTCAGAATCTGATTTTCTTTCTGGGGAATTGACTTTGAACTTTGGGTACTTATAATACACGACTAAATTGAGAATTGATATGCTATAATTTTATAGAAAGACAGAGAAAAATTGTTGGGTGTTGTATCTGAAATGACCGAACTTGATGTTATTAAGTTTAAGCATGTTTGTAAATGAAAGTATATAATGTGGTAATGTGAGTAATCCTTGATCTTGAACTGAGATGAATATCTTTTTTGAGAGAAAAAATTCTTTTTGACTAGTAAAAATTGTAGAAGATAATCTCTGAAAAACTATTAAGATAACTCTTTTTTCTCAAAAATTTTTTTTTTCACAATCGGTAGAATATAATATCTTATCTACACATAAATTCTATGATTCATATCAACACGATGTCTTAACACTTTCGTTAGAGGGTTCAAACGTCTGTCAAATTGATGTCATCGTTTAATTTAACGTAGTGTTGTCAGAAATTCACTTTTACGACTAATTTATATATTTTAATGTCTGTTACATATAGTGTCACTTTTTTGAGCTCAATAATAATATAGCTTTTAAATAACTGAACCATTTAAAATAGATAAATAAAACAACTAGGTTTTTTTATACTAAGGTACAAGATTTTTAAGTGGAGAAGATGAATAAGTTGGTTGGATGTGCTCATGTAAAATTATGTTTAAGTTAGTTCGTCGAGCATAGTAAGAAATGGGCTGAGGATTTAGGTATAGATAAAATTATTCAAATGTTTTGATTCGTGGGCAACCTTTTATTGTGATCTCCACCAACCCTTCCTCTTCGTACATAATTTTTCTCGGTCAGGAAAATCTTGCTTATAATATTAATTAGTAATTGATTATTTGAGTTTTTGATAACTCAATCCATTTACAACTTCGTTCAATACAATATCCTCTAATTTCACCCAATAGGTAAATAGGATGTTTAATAAATAGTATAGGAACTAAAATAGATCTGAAAGATAGAAATTAAGTGCATCACAATCATGTCATAGCTAAAAATAGATACACACTTTACGTACAATTATTAATTTTTTTAAGAAAACGAGAAAAGGAATACTACCTCTTCATTATTTTATTTGGTTATAGATCTTGTAAAAAGTTTTGCAGTAGCTGCACATTTAACGGATTTAACGTAATGATCGGAACTGGAATCATGGAACTATGTTTATGAAGGAGAAAGCACATTATTAGTTCTAGTTTAATCATGCTGTGTTGTACTTATCTTAATAGAGCATTTACTATCTGATCTTAACTTTAAATTGATTTAGAATTTAACAGAGCCTGTTACTGTATCCATAATTGAAATTTAATGAACTTATATCTGTTACCATAATCTTAAAACTCTCTATAATTGAAAAGAAACTGGGGCCTAATTCTATATTCAGAATTTTTCTTAGTTGTTGCTATATGAGATGTATAAGGATTTTTATATTTGTTTAGCATTGTGGGAAAAATACTAATATATTTGGAACCATAGAAAGTTTAAAGTTCTACTGGTATATAATGGGTATAAGCAATGAACTATTAATGATATGGAGTACGGGGCATGAAAGAAAAACCTGATCTCGTTTATTTATTGTTTAAATTTGTTAGTAAGTTTGATTTTTTTTTTTAGATTAGAAGAGTGATTTACAACTTTGATCTATAGTTGCAGTATTAAATATTAAGGAGATCATTACCCAATGTTGGGTGTCTTGAGTTGTTTGGTGGTGACACCTCTTTTTTTTTCAAATTTACCGTTAGTTGTTAGAAGCGATATTCTACATTGGGCCAAGATTGATATTCATGTTTGAACTTTCTTCTTCTTCTTTATATGATCGGTGCTGTATCGTGGTTGGTAGAGAATCTATGGGTGGGAAATCAGGCGATGGGAAACGTGATAGATAGATCATTTTGACTATGGTTGCTTGCATTGGGCAAACGACGATGGACATTTAAGTTCGCTGCGCCAATGGGGGTATTGGAGTCTCCTTCAATATGCACCAGCTTATACAGATTAAAAGAGATCTAGACACAAATTAGATAAAAGGAAAAAAATAGAGTTTTCAAGTAGGAGAATATCGAAAGGGATGGGTAGTTTCAAGCGGATTCACATTCATATAGTACTGAAAAAAACTAATAAAGGTATTTATAACAATAGCGGTACACTCAATATGGGTAATTGCGGATTATTTAACTCTCAATGTACTCAATTCGCATTAAAGTACTACTCAAAAAATCGTCGAGCTTTATTTGAGAGTTTAGGCTAGGGACCGACAAATCCGAATAACGAGGATTAATACATAATGAAGATTTTTTGTGTTGAGCATAGTTAAAGTACATATGAGAATAACTAGGTGACTTAGAGGAGAATTGGTTTTGTGCCTAGATTGATAATATATTGCGAATCTTGTGGATGATGTAAAAGATATATAATGTTTGAATCTATTAGATGCTTGTTCACGAAATTAAATTAAACTTATATTGATAATAAGTTACTGTACGCTTTTAGACTCTTTGTAAATTTTAATTGGTTGATGAACCTCAATATGATAAAGGGTTAGTCTCGCATGTAATCCATGTTTCCATCGTATGTTTTTATTAATTCTCGACTACTTATTATTTCACATATAGTTTATGTCTTGAGATAATTTAAATTGATTTTAAATGTTTAATGATATACTATGATTTCGGTAGGAGATACTTGAAATATCATGAATATGAGATTGATTTGTCAAGAGCACGTTTTCTTCGTTTCAGTCAAATTTTTGATTGTGATTGATTAAATTGCATTTTTCTTATTCTATTGTATGTTGATGATTGAGTTTATGATTTGTGATAGATTTAGTTCTATATGTCTATTTCAATGCTGTGAATGATATACAAAACTTGATATATGTAACACTAATTTGTACTATTTATACGCAATATCAGAGTATTAGAATTAATGATTGTGGGACTTTAAGGAAGGATAGAAAAAAGTATTAAATATTAATCATTTTTATAATATAGTGTATATTTATTGGGGTTGTGTTGTAACTTATTTTATTTTTTATGTTTATGAAGGGTTGTCATATTATTATGTATTTTATATGATCTAGTATTGCAACCTTATTTCAATTTTATTTGTTATATTTGTGTATGATGGAAACGATTAATTTTCTATATAAATATTTTGTTGGTGATGTGGTTTATAGTAATAGGTTGGGAGCTGTGCGTCCAAGGTTGGCAGACAGAGGTACAAGAACCAGCGTGTAATAAAGCATCAAATAAACTAGAAGCTATCATTTAATTCAATATGTTAAGGGCAGTAATATATTAATGTAATTGAACTGTTACGGCATGGTAAATTGACTTTTTAGCTGCAGCTCATTTTTCTTAATAAGGGTGTTTTGTCTATAGAGAAGACACTCTAATTGCTTGGCTAAAGTAAGGTTAAGTCATATTAATTATATCAACAAAAGCACATATCTTGTTTCTAGAGTTAAGTTTGCACTATCGGTTTGAACACTTGGGCAAAGCGGTTTCATCTTGATGTTAAGTTACATATATAAAGCGGAATTGAATTAGAATGTGAGTTGTAAGACTGACTGACATACCTAGACTCAATATGTTGTGTGATCAGCTCTTCGTCTCCTTTCTGATGAAAGCAATATGACTGTCAGTAGTCCTGACATAGGGCTTCAACTATCTGTGTTGGGTTTCACTTAGGTGCGAGAATACGGTTAGATCTGAAAAAGGGATGATCGGAGTCACGTAATTTGGGGATTTCTAATCAGGGAGCAGAAAGGTAGGACAAGCACGACTACCAGCTCCCACACATGGCCGCTTTCGATGGCATTGGGCTCACAAGAAGAAGCTTAGTATGAGATACTTACTTCCAAAGACAATGAGGCTGCAAAGAAAGCAGCCCATTTCAAGTACTACAGTCGGGAGAGACTTCAAAAAGAGGTTGAAAGCAGGTGTAAGCATTGGAAAGCATCAGAGGTTTCAAGCATCGCGCCAGGGGATGAGTCGAAAGAATCAACAGGGAAAACCAACCTTAAGATGCCAGGGACGATCCAAAAATCTAGGGGCCATTAGGGTTGAGAGGCGTATTGTGTGGTATTGACGGACATTCATGCTGGAACGGTGTTCAATCATGGGAGAGGGACCGTCCACTCACGGTGTAACTCATAGAGATTGCATCAAGGCGGTAATTTCGAAGGACAAAGGGCCATCGCAGGAGTCTAAGCTTGGATCACGCCTTGAATCACCATGCACCTTTGTTCGTGGGCAACACTATATACGTGAACAGTTTTTTTCTTAATTGTGGCGAGCAATTTATTTGGCGCAGCTTCTGGGTATTACGAGTCTATTGGCCTCTTCTATTTCTTCTTCATTCTCTACTTCTACTCTAACAGATAATGAGTGGGCCTTACTCTAGGGTGGTCATTTATAGTTACAAGCCTGGTGATTCAGAGTTTTGGATGGAGGGAAGTTCGCCATAATATAGATAGTAAGCGAGATGCATACTGTAATTGGGAATTTTGGTGAAAGCTCATATGTGCTTAGGAGTAAGCGAATTATATTATCACTCAAAAAATTAGGGATTATTCAATATTTTTCATGAAGCTCATATGTCAAAGAGGAGGCGTTTGATACATTATTGGTTTTATGGTAAAGGTTTAGACACACACCGATACCTCAAAACAGATTTCGGTAATTTCTCTAATATGCATGGTCTCTCCACACGATAATAGTATCGATAAATGAATTGGAGATAGTGTATATATCAATCACCTATATCTTTGCTTTAATATTGATATATACGTATATACTACAAGGGTAAAAGATAATATGGTCATAAATTTCTCATTTCTAGAGTGTGTTGTATATATGGAGCATGACCGAGTGGAAATATCATCTGGTGTCATAGACGCTAATTTATGCAATTAATCGCAATTTCCGTATTTTTACTCAAATTCTATAAAGCAGGTTTGGTATGGGTATTATGGAAGCAGGTTGGGATAGGCAAAGTGGGTAAGGGGGAACAAAGGGCTCCATCATATATTGAATGTACTATTGTAATGGCTTTGTTCCTCATGTTTCAACTCTCTTATGATCACATAAGTGGGTGATGACCAATAACTATTAATTCTCTATATTCTTATATATTTCTCATAATTTTGTTTTGCTCATTTGTGCGCTCAGTTACATAATTGATAATAGTGTATATAAACATTATATAAATATATGATTATCATAAGTGGAAATATTCAGCAATGTTTGCAGTATTTCGTAGTTAAAAATCATTAGGTTTTGTTGAAGGGAGAGGAAAAATAAGGTAGCAAATATTTGTGTGACTAATTGACAGTATAATTTTTTGTTAGGAGGCTTAAATTTAGAGAGGGATAATATAATTGAAAAAAGCACACTTGTATATCCCGAATCGAAAATATGTTAGGTCAGGGGTCTTTGTCCATCAAATATAATCCGTACTATATTGGGTCTGTTTATAATATTGAAAATAAATTTACACTATTATCTCAGCTTATATTGATCACGTTAATGGTCTTTGGCATGGGGTTAGGACCTGGTTGGAAAACATGTAACCATCACAAAGGTCTTATCACAAATTTCGCGCGGGGTTTAAATCTTTATGGAGATCCCTTAGCTTATCTGAGTGTGTTGTTTCTTTGTCACCTGGATAATATCAAAGATTATTGTGGTTTATAGAAGGTGTTCAAGGCACATTTATTCATTATATATGTGACTATAAAGTAGCACCAATCTGTACTGGCTCTATAACAGAAACGCTATCATATTGACATTACTCTCTTTCTATAACTTTCATTCCTATCCTTATTTTTTTTTCTTCGGGGTCGATTCTGGTGAGTTCCTGGATTTGCCTTGTCCTGTACTTTCGTGAAGTTGTTTTTGTTAATTTCTATTTGGTTTTCTGGGCACTTGTCGCCCATACTGAGACTATCCATTCACCATGGCATAGGGTGAGATTCTGGGAATCAGGGATAATCTCCATATTTCCATCACGAGTGGGTCACCTAACCTGGATCTTTTTTCCTGGAATGTCTTCTTGAAGTGAGGATTATATGGGTCTAGTAATCATGTGTGGTTGGAACAGAGTGCATGACTTGTAAGGGTGTAACATTCAGGAAATCAGTTCAACTGTGGGGAACTGAGGATCAAACTAAGAGGACAGGCCGAAGCAGATATACTACGGAGTCTCTCATTCGGCGGAATCTCTGCTTGCGTTAAGATTTCCAGTATATAGCGTCTATGAAGTTAATTTAGGGTTCATTTTCTTTGTTGGGTTGACATGACACTATATTTTTAACATATACTAGGAGGCGTTAACAGAAATTTAAATTTATGAATCATGAGGTGTTTTTTATGACATATATAACTCTTTATGGCTAATTCAAATTGGGTGGAGATTTGGGCCTTTGTGGTCCAGCAAACCTTGTGTGTTTACAGTGAAGATGGTGATAGCGCATTAGATACTGATGAAGGCTCATATCTTTTTAGACTGGTTGAATAAGGTCCGGCCATTTGATGGAAACAATTCATCTAGGTGGTTAAAGGGCACAAGATATTTATTTACAATCACTAGGTGCTTCGATATTTACGGAAAGTCACAAAAAAGGAATACCATTACAACATTTAAGGGAGCAGGCACTGTCAAATCCATTTTAATAATATCATAAACTAAACAGTATAAAATGCAGGACTACCTATTACACGCCAAGATTTGCTAATGTTGTGGTAAACTCTAGATATTTAGGGTCATAAGTTGGCACATATTTAAATAGCAATGTGGAGAACGAACGGAAATTTTACCTGGCAGCCATGGATTGGATTGCTCCACACACCGACAAGCTAATTGAAAAATATCTGATTAAAGCTGCATGTTCTTCATGCTCACTCACACTTGGGCAGATTATATTATTTTTCCTTCACTGAACTCAGGTTATTAAACTATTTTATCTACTAGGAAGGAGGGATACGTGAAGAGCGTTTGATAGGACGTATTGGGAAATAGGGGGACCTCTCTTTTTTGTGAAAAATATAGAATGTTATTAATTGTTGAAATATATGAGCTTTTGCAGACATGACTAGGCATTAATTAATAGCACATGTATTCACACCCGTTTCAGTTCTCGGTCCTGAGAGAAAATAAATGTTTTATGACAAATTCACGAATTACATCTCATGCAAATGTGTTCATATTTTACAGGATGTAGATATATGGTGATAGAATATATTGAGAGCATTTCACTTCTTTATATTCATTTACAACTTAAATATGCGTGGTTTTTCTTTGTGGATTATTGGAGACCCAAAGAGCACCCAAAGAAAGTTTGGATTGAAGACTTTGTGCTCACGTGTAATTTTGTGCCATATGGGTCCAATAGTCATATATAGACAATATATCTATATTATATACCTCTATAGTGTTTCATAAGCATTATTGTATTAAAATCAAGCAGATACTATTACATAGAATAAATGGGATGTGCCTATTAGACGTCTACGATTAACCTACTTTTCTAACTTTGTATTAGAGTATGGAATTTTAACATTGGAATATTCTAGGAAAATATATTGAAGATACGGATCAGTCCAATATTTATGAAGATGATACCTTTATAATTTGATTGTGTGTTGTTATGTGGTAGAGGGGAGGTTGGACTTGCCCTCCTTTCAAAACGCCTCGAGATACAATATATATAATGCTTTATTAAATGGTTGAGAAGGACCTGAGGTCGGGGATAGAAAAAATTTTAATGAATCGAAGTGCTGCAATGCATCCGGCTCATTCTCAATTTAAGGATTACATCTGTAGTAAATATGGCATACCTGGGAAATAATCGGGGCGTGTAAAACTTTACACAACTAATTTGAATTAGCGGTATTGGCTTTGGCACTTGAGAATTTCTGTTTAAGGCTTTTAATGTTGGTTTCAAGATTTGGAGAAAGGAATATACGCTGTAATAGCATTATTAAGTGTACATACAGTTAGTCATTTTTGATAGAATGTAGTATAAATTCTTTCGCACGTTTTTTAATAGTTATGGTACATTTAGTTGATAGGAGGCGACATCTAGAGAGGATTGATTAAAGAATTGATTAAGTGAATCAGATTCGGATGTTTTCTTCTTCCAATATGTTAACATCGAAATTTTTAACAGATCTGATAGTATACAATATCCGGCTAAAACCTAATTAACCGATATTGGGACCAGGTTGTTAAGCATAGCCTATATAGTGTAATAGTAGATTACACTATGGAGTAAGAATTTTTTAGGCTTGGATTAGTTTTATGATATCTTTATTCTAAGTATTTGACACCTATGGTAATATATTGTCAAGTTTACCTAAGCTCAGAAGATGTCCGAACATGAATGTAGCCTGACGTAAAGTTATTTGCGGGTAAATGGGATGAATAGTACTAACGCTGATGGTCTTCGATTTTCCACTGTGTGTTTGATGTATGTTATATACTATAAAATCTGAGGTAGACTTATAAGGATTTTTCTCATGCCTCCATAAACAATTTTTTTTTATTTCCCGGGAATTTCTTGTGAGCTATAGCGTGAGTAGAACTCACGCGCTATGGAGTATTGTGGATATTAGATCTTTAATTTAGAAAGAGAGAGATGGCATATTTCTCTTATATGAAGGGTTGTCTAGTGTTTGTCTTAAATGGTCTGTCTTTTTTTCTATTCCTTTTGTTTTATTAGTGGGGCTATTATAATATGCTTCCAATGTAGGATTACATGTCGCAGTCTTCTCAAGTTCATAACATCAGAATTTCAGAATCTTGGAGGTAAACCTTTTCTGTGTGTGGGTATTTATTACTGTTTCATAATTTAGTCTGCCCCAAGTTGTATTATATTGGTTTTCTATGGCTAAGGGAATATCATGTCTGTTCATTAAAAAATTTAGCCTTATATCTAGATGTATTTAATTCGGGAGAAAATCATTATTAAATATTCAAAATGAAAGTTGTTTCTTCTGCGGTTACATCGTGGAGTTTGTTTCATACTCATCGTATCGTATAGAGTAAATGACTCGGTTAAAGCCTGTTGTTACCTTAATTGTTCTTTGGGTTAAAAGGAGATAAATACTTCTCTTATTAGACTTAATATGCATAAACGTTTATGACAACTGACATATATGAGCTATTTTTAGTATTCATTACTGTATAACATGTTACCCTGCTATTCAAACTATTGTGTATATAATTAATCACTTAGTTATAAATGATAATAGTTATTGTATTTCTGTTTGTATGGTTGCATAACATAGAAGGTACTGATTAACTATGGGATGAGATTGTTGCTGGGTTTGGATCAAGCAAGGGGAGTGATGTAAATGTTGTGTTCGTTCCTCACACGTTAATAAGATAAATGTATGTCAAATATTCATATTTAAAGGTCTCATTGCTCATTGTCATATTATATCATTGGTGTACATCTAATGTCTTATATAAGCGCGCATTTGCACTACGATCTATCATCTTCTCGATCGGTCTAGTTTATGGTATGGGGGATACATGGTAATTATCACGTCAATCACAACAATGTACACTTCACTTTGCAAGAATTCAAGTGTGTGGGAGTAAAAATTAAGACTCTTGACAATGTTCTATGGGTGAGGGATGTGTGGGTATTGTTTAATGAGGTCATTGTGTGGATTAGCAAATTTATACGATGATGTTGTTGTGGCTCGTTATTGCGTTTGTGCTAAGTTATGTAGGTCGGCTTTTTAGTAGCCACCGGTACAAGGTGTAGGGTTAGAAGGTTTGCGTCTACTGCACCAGATGAGTTGCAAGGGTTGGTTGGGCGACCGTATTTTCTGGACCGAAGGAGAGCTATATGTTTGTTTCGAGTTATGGGGGCTTTAATGGGGTACATTTGATATGGCTGCCTACATTATACCCTTTGGAAACTAGATCTGTCCTTAAGGTTCAGAATAGGTTCCTTAATGAATTCTGGTGGCGGGGGTTACATTTATTAATACCTAAGTCTGTCTCTCAACTTATGCACGAGAAACCAAAGATTTCTTTCACTCCTCCTCTTCTTCTTCTCATCCTAACTCTCTACTATTTGATCTTGGCATCGTGCTCCTAGGAATTTTAATCTTAGACAGTAAATCGAGCTCGCATCCGGCAAAAAAGACCTGACTATTTCCTATCGTAGGTTTATTGGGCTCATAAGCTATTGTTGGTAGGCGACTCGCATTATCTTGTATGGAATTCTCCAAGGGGAGTGCCCTTGCGTGAAGGGTGGCGCTGATTTTAATCTGTCAGGAGTCGACATCAGCCGTGGGGAATCTTTCGGTCTCTATTCATTTCGTGATACTATCTTGTAGGTGGTAGAACCTTACCAACAACACTCATTATTTAATTTCCATCTCAATTTGGGGACAACGTCAGCACTTTTTTCAGTTGACGATTTCGTTCTGTTCTCTCTCATTTCAAAGGGGGACGTGTACGAGGAAAAGTTAATTTACGAGTTTGCAGTGGAGAATATCATTAGAAGTCCATGGTGCGTTTCAATTATTTCACAGTTGATTTATCTGCGGAGAGGACGATCATGTATTAATGTAATATATCATTTTGAAAGGGGGACTTGCATTGATGTATCCGAATTGGAATCGTCATGAGCAAGAGGACTTTCTGATTATATCCAAATGGAGATATGTTATCATTCTAAAACACTCATTATTAATGTTGTTCGGTTGTATGTATTTTATTGATTTGGTACATAAGATTTATTTTGAGTATATGAGCACATAATGGTTCACTTAATAAAAATGTGTATAGATACATTACCAAATATATAGAATAGATATTAATTTCATATATTATAGATACACTACAAAATCAATGAAATAATTAATAAATACATCTAGCCATATAATGAAAGTATAATTAAGTAGTTGATCCATTTGATGTAATTTAAATAGTTCAATTATATAAATAAATCACATGTAGTGACTTAATATGTTAGGGGAATTTTTGATAGACGGTTTGTTACTCCTTCACATAAGTTTGGATTGGGCTTTAGATTTCTCTATTAAGTTACGGTAATGGTGGATTTGTTTTACACACATATAATTTAAACGTATAATTATACTCTTCCTGGAATTTATAGGGAGGTCTCATGCGGTGGGTAATGTTTGAATTATATTGGCAGAGAGCATTTGGCGAATCTTGGAGTGATTGGAGAAGTATTTCTCATACTTAACTGATGGATTTTATTTTGAGACAACCCTTTTGTACTTGAACATAATAAAGGTTCTAATTATACTATATTATCACTAAAACTTGAGCACATTTCTGTCTACTGTTATATTTACAGGTTCTTTAAATTGAGACTTTTTCGTCCAATGTAGGGGAGTGTAGTATTTTTAAAGTTATCGCTAGTTGCGGCATTTAAGAACTGTAAATAATATGTCTTGTATTTATGAGTAAAGAACGAAAGTTTGATATTTGTAAGATCAAAAATACGAATACCGAAATGAGATGACTCATTCTCATAAATGAGGAGTGATGTGGGTATTGACATGATTTTGTGTTGGCTATACAATGTTGTTCGACTTTTCATAATGTCATTTCTCTTTGATTATCCGTGCTATAAGGATATTAATCAAAATCATGATTGGAGTAGCTTTAATTCTAACGATGAACATAGATATTGTAGATTTTTATGCATGAATTCTTTATTTAATAGAAATAGAAACTCTATTAATTGAGATAATTGTAGATTTAGTGGGTGAGGCTAAGCACGTCAGTTTTTATAAGGAACTGTGGATAGCTTGGAATGACAATATGAGTTATTTACAGCTGGAATATGAAATAAACATCAGATATATGTAATTTGTTGTAGCAACTCTAATAATATAGTTATATAATCATAATGATGTGATTTAGAACTATATTAGAATAATCGGGAGGTTGTAAAATTATGTTAAGTGGTACTGAATACTCGACGGCATGGTGGAAATATAATTTATATATTCATAAGATAAGCGATAATTTACAGGAGCGTGATTTTGTTTTCTGGAACGTTACTATCTTCGTTCCCTAAATTTCATAGAGGCCATATTATTATGTGAACTTTCGCTATAATTGTTAAATCAAATTAGAAAGAAGCGAAAATGAGGGTTTTTGGTGAAGTAACCTCAGAAAAGGTATTTCAAATGGAACATTTAGATATATACATGCCTCCGTCTGACATATTGGAGTTTTGTTTAGACGTTATTTTTTGTAAGGTGATAACTATCGTATTGGGTATAAGTTGATTTTTAGCCTATATGTTGAGATTATACTCGACGGGTTTAATATGTTATGTTCTCGAAAACAGGGTAAGAGCAGCTTCTCGTGGAGAGGTTGCACCAACGGCCTTTACATTTTGTATCTCTAAAATCTTGCCTCTCAATGTCTCGTGTGTGCTCCTCCCCGAAATGATGCGCGTATACGCTCATGATTCTTAAGCGGTTATATGTTTCAATTCTAATTCACTTTCGTTGATGCTAAAAAAATTAAAACATGCAAAGATTAAGTTAAACATTTATCAAATTAAATTGAGAGTTATCAATTTACGCAGGGTATGATTGGGCAATTAAAATTTGGGTTCATTTGTTTGTATGAATTATTGGGATTTTTTTCTTCAAGTTAGGGAGCAATGTATTCTAAAATTAGGGGTTATCTGCATACACTGTGGGAGGGAGGATTGGTTGTTGGGGTTGCGTTAAAGTATGGTGATCTGGGTGTATTCTTGAATACGGAGTAGATTCTTCGCACGATTCGTTTCGCATATGGTTTAATAATTCCTGTATTGTTGACTCTTTGTACTCGCATATGAAATTCTCTATGCATAAAGAGGTAAATGGGTGTGTTAAGTGTAGAGGGAATGGGTGGACAGATATATCAATGAAAGAGTGGCAGAGAGTATTAGTCAACTGATTGGATGGTTTGGGGAGAAGATGTTGAACATGACGTGGCTTTGTTGATAGGAAGTTGGTTTGTCCTTGATGATGTTACATAATTGTGGTATTCGAATTACTAGGGGTGGCAGGAAGAACAATTGAACTTCAAGGGTATTAAATATCGGGTTTTCTGTATGTATCTCATGGATATGTTTCTTCGATTCTCTTGGGTTTTTGTGGGTATTTTTTTGCATTGAGGATCATCCGTTCTATTGGTAATTGTTGGTCGAACGCGTTCAATTATGCTCTTATATACTCACTGATTTTTTGGGTATCGTGGGAGTATCTTGTAAGCCATGAGAAACGAAGTATTTCAAGTAGTTACTTACTCAAAATATGGTGATGTAGGCTTTTGTGGTAGTTTGATTGAAAAGGTTAGTTTGCAGTTTGTAGAATGTTATGTATAGATGCTAATGGTGTAGAATATAGTAGATTGAGAGGTGTACTGCCTTCTGCTCGTCATATTTGTAGATCTATTGGATTATATGTGTTGGGTAGAGCAAAATTAGATTATAACCATTCAGCAGCTTTACTGATTATATGTAGAACATAATAACTCCGGGGGAAGGGGATATAGATGAAGCTATGGGGCTAATAATCATATTAACTACTTGGCAAAGGTGTGTGGGGGTGCTTATCTTGATTACATATTCGTTTGGAAATTGGTGGGGTAATTCACAATTAGGGCTAAGGGAATTATTGTGTCGGGGGGGAGTATAAGTTTCGAAAAAATTCTTCTTCGAAATATACTATATCTATAAAATAGTTTTGTTGGGCTTTGCAAATTATTTTCAATAGTATACTTTATTTTTTGAATTTTATATAATAATCGTCCTAAAACGCAGTGAGGCAATAAGAGGTAATCTTTTTTAATTTATTTAGGTAGAAATAGAAGAAGAATGGAGAATACTATCTTGTTTTATTGCGGTCTTTATGATGTTTCCTCATTGTGGAAACAATTTCGGATTTTCAGCATCATGATAATTGGTGTTAGGGAGCAAGGTTAAAGAAGGACTTTAATCATATGAATCTTAATGACGATTTCGTTTCTTTACTCTTTATCTTTTGTGGGTTATATCGAGACGTCACAAAGTGGACGTCTATTTAAGGTGACAAAATAATTCTGAATTTCATGATGACTTTGGAAATACGATTGCGTATATGTTATCTATTTTTCATCCGGGTGTAGGTTATATTCTTGCATTTA
>SNQN01002262.1:36611-74981 GCA_008642245.1 Bassia scoparia | reverse complement strand
AATGCTGTTTGTCATCTAGTTTTCATCTTCTTCTCTGTAATACAAACAATTTCTAGTAGAACCAAAAATAGACAAAAGTGTACCATAGTTGTACCATCATAACTGTCAAACTGAATTATCCAAAGTGTAGCAAAATGTGGGAACATGACCCAGCAAAATAACATGTAATCCAAAAAACATACATTCAACCACATTGTACCAAATTGTTCCAAAAGTAACTATTCAACCACATTGTACCAAAACCATTAAAAGTAGACTAATTTGCACTAGTTGATGCAACCCCTGAAGTTGATGCTTGACTTAAACCATGTGTGTAGCTTGTCTGTGTTGATGGTCCAGCTTGTGTTCCAGTCAACCCTCTGCCTCTTCCCCTTTTTTTGTAAGTCTACACAAACAACAAATGCATGTTTTTAAAAGGAACAAACACAATGTGTAACATAACAAAGTAATCAGTAACAATGCAAACAACTTACATCAACTAGAACTCTTCCATTAGATTGAACTAGGACACCAACACCCATAGGAACTTGTTTTTTTGGCCTTCCYCTACCTCTGCCTSTGCCARCTGGAGTTTTTTCCTTGGTTGCAGCCTCAGAATTAGATCCCCTGCCTCTTCCCTTAGATGTTTTACCTATTACTCTGCCCCCTTTGCCAATCCTACTTGGTTCTGCTGTCACTTCATGATGTGCAGTTTGTGAAGCCTGTGTTTCCTGAGTCAACAAAGGTTCCTTCCTTGGTCTTCCCCTCTTTCTCTTAGGCTGTGTTGGTTGTTGTGTAGCTGTGTCCTTATTTGGGCATAATTTTTTGTTGTGACCTTTGTTTTTGCACAAGCTACAATGCATCTCAGTTCCATGCCTTGTTAGTTTCCCTGGTCTTTTAGGGTCCTCAAATGGATATTTTCTTCTGTTCTTCCTAGGTCTCCCTGGTCCAACCTTGATTGGGGGAGGGTCAACCACCAAAGAACTGTCAGGCTAGTGTCTTTCTCCTGGTAGGGGTATGATGCTCCTTTCATAAGCTTTCATGTAGGTCTCTTTTAGGTAGCAATTGTCCACAAAATCTTCTGGCCTCTTATGCAAAAAGAAAATGGCTGCACAAGCATGATAGCAAGGAATGCCTGTCATGTCCCATTTTCCGCATGTACAAGACCTTTCATGAAGATCAACTTTCAAGCTATCCAAATAATGCAGGACTTGAAAAAGTTCCTCAGTAGAAGGTAGGACCTCACACATTGCAGCCTCYTCYTTTTCCTTTTCTAACTTTTGTTGCACCCTAGGACAGATGAATGAGGTGCTTTTTCCCATTTCCTGTTTTTTCTTCATCAATCTTTGCATTAGTTGTGCTCTAATATCCTCTAACATATATAGTATATGCTTTGCCCTAGCTTGTATGATGTAGCCATTGAAAGTCTCTGCCATATTGCTTGTAATGACATCTGATTTAACATTTGTTTTCAAAAVGGCCCTACAGAATACCTTAGGATCATAGTTCTCAAATGCTTGAGCAGCAGCAGGGTTTGCCTTTGCTAGATGTGCAAGTGCATCCTTGTAGGCTGCTTTGCTGTATGCCTTTGCCACAGTCCAAAACTTGAGCTTCATGTCATCTCCTTTGAAGTTTTTATGCCAATTTGCAAATATATGTCTTGCACAGTGTCTATGTTCTGCTTTTGGAAGAACATTGGCAACACTGCTCAAGATAGACTGAAAAAATACATAACTCAAAATTAGTCATTGTTTCAAAGTAACAGGCAAAACAGAATAAACAATGCAACTACTTTAAAACAAAACAAACCTGATGTTCATCTGAGACTATGGCAATGTCAGAACCATCACTCAAGTCCAAGCTTTGGCTAAGATTAGTGAGAAACCATTCCCATGATTCATTGTTCTCTCCCTCGACAACAGCCCAATAAATTGGATACATTTGATCATTAGCATCCCTACCCACTACAACCATTAACTGGCCACCAAGAAATGTTTTCAGAAAGCATGCATCAATGCATATGACTTTCCTACAACCAGCTTTCCACCCTTTCTGAACACCATCAAAACAAACATAAAGTCTTTGTAAAATTGGGGGTGGGAGATCATTGTTTAGATATGTAACCAACTGAATGTCTGTGCCTTCAGATGCTTCTTTCAAAGCCTCCATGTACTTACCAAGTTTCCCATAATGTTCCCTCATGCTACCATGAAGTCTCTTATGTGCATAGTACTTTACCTTGTAGGCCAAGTCTGGTGTAATAATCACTCTATATGCTCTTCTGATAGCCTCAACAATGTCCTTTGCAGGCCAATGAGGTCTTGATTTGAAAACCTCAAGCATTTGATCTGCTAGCCAGGTTGATTTGCACTGCTTATTCTTCTCCATGTTCCTGGTACATGTGTGTTCATTCTGAAGCTTCTTGACAACAAATAAAGCTCTCCTAGTATCCCATGAACCATATAATCTAAATGGACAACCACTACTACATATGACACCAACTCTTTGTTGTCTGCTCTTGTCACTCACATTAATGCTCAGGTTTCTTCCTTGAAAAACTCCAAATTTAGCCACAGCAGCCTTGAAGTCATCCCTAGTTGGGAATCTCTGACCCACTTTCCAGTTAAATTTTGTGAAGTCAGTGTTTTTAGAAACTAACATGCCTCTTCTTTCTCTCCTTTYAATTGCAGTTTCATCATCATCAGTTTCAGGAGGAGTATGTATGTCATCATCTGAGTCCTCATACTCAGATTCTAATTCAGTCAAAGTAGGTTCTGGTATTGTGCTTTGAGATTGTAATCTACCCTGTCCTACAGCATTCTCTAGTTGATCAGCAATTTGAATAAGCTTGGCATTGAAGCCTTTAATGTTGTCCCTTGCAGTCCTCACCTCATCATCACTGCACTCAGACTCTAAGGCATCAAATTCCTCATGAAAAATATCATCATGTTCAATACCCTCATCCTCACTTGCTTCATCATCTTGTATTCTTCACTTCATTGAGTCAACATTTCATTCTCAGCAGGTTGGTAGTCATCATCATCATCATCACTTCCCCATCAGATTCAACATGTTCATTGTCATCATTATAATAACCATCCTCATCTTCATCCCAAATCCCATCCAAATCAACACCACTTAATGGATCAACATTCAACCCATCATCCAGAACATCAGCAGCATAGTCATCATCAAAACTTAGGTTCCCAAAGTCAAAGGAACCTTCAGGTCTAGGGTCCTCCCACTCATAGTCATCAGGGCACTTTGCTTCTATCAAACTCAATGCATTTGTCCCTCTTCTCAACTCTTTCTTCTGTCTTTTGTTTTTTACTACCTTTGTTTTTTCAAATGGTTACTAGGGTTCTTAACAACAGAAGATGACCTTTTTGGATGATCTTTGGTTGGCTTTGGGGGGGGGGGGCACATGATCAGCAACTTGAGACAACAAGTGCACTCATGTACTAAAATCAGATCCACATTGCTATGGACAACATACAGATCAATGCACCTAGCCTTAAGAACAATTTCCCCATCTCCCTGACCTGGTTGTCATCAATAAACTTCCTCAACCCATTCTCATAGTTACAACCAGGTAACAAGTAGTAAATCAGCTTAACATCAACCATAATTACCACACTGTTAAAAACCAACTCCTTCAAATACCAAAAGCATAGTTTCATAAGGATCAACATCAAACGTCCTAACCTGACCACTAAACATACGAATAATCCATTTTGAAGTTTCTTAAACAGCCCACCATGGTAGAGATTTGAGTGTAACATTATCCATTGCTAGCAAAAATGAAGCAAAAAAATGCAGTAAATTAGGGGCAAAATTCGACAAAAAATCAATGCAAAATTAAACAGAATTCTAAACGACAATTGAAACTACAAACAATATTAACTACATAATCACGAGATCATAAAAAACGATCAAAAAGCCTACTATAACAATGACACATAACAGAGGAAATTCGAAAAATACCTCAAAGCAAGTACASAAGCAGATCGCAAAGCCAAMAACCCTTGAGATTCCACGAGAGACACACAGAGAGAGACGCATGYAAGTTTAAGAAAGGAAAGAAGAAGAGGAAGAGGTTTTCAAAATGAAGAAGGGGAAGGGAAGGGTTTAATCGTGGCTTAAGTGGAGGGAAAAAATTAGTTTTACCTAATGAACAGGTTGCAGGTTAATTAGCTCATTAAAAGAAGATTAGGTATTAAAAAGGGATTATTAAGAAATAAACCTTGGATCAGATTAATTTGAGAAGAGGGGCAAAAGTTGGGATTATTTAATTCCATTTTTCCTAATTTATAAACAATTTTGAAATTTGATCACAAATTAAATGAACTATTAATATTTTTTTTGTATTTTATCTTCAAGATTTAGAATATTCTCATGTGAAAATAGCTCGTCAATTTTTGTTGCCCGAAAAAGTTAGTTTTGTAACAAAAAAGAACTTGATCAATCATTAACAATAAGAAAATATTTTATTTTTAATGATGTTTTCTTAAAATATTTTTTAGCACTTTTAAATGTTTAGTTTTTTTTAAGAAAAAACATATATATTGTAATTTATGAAGTAAATTTTAAAAATTACAATTTGAGAGTCAAATTTAAAGATAGTTCTATTTCTTTTTTTGCCTTCATTCTTGATATTAATTTGAGAGTCTTTTTCAAAAATTACAATTCTTTTTCTTTGATTCACAAATTAACTGGAAAAATAAGTTGGATTTTTTATGCGTAGAACAATTTGGAATTTACTAACATATACAACGATGTACCTAATGAACTTCGGGAAAAGTTCGTATTATTAGAAGAGTTCAAAGCAAGAAGAAACAATGAAGAACTTCTTTTAATTTTGTGTAATTTTTTGTCTTGTGAAAAAACTTTTGAATTGAAATGTTTTTGTTCAATTCAATAATCTTTTTTTTATTGTTACCTTTTCAGTTTAGAAAAACTTCTTTTTTGTAATTGTTTAATTTGAGTGTATAATGCTTTGTTTTCTTCATAACTTATTCTCTTTTTTGAGAAAAATTGATTCTCTTTTTTGGCAACGTTTTTTGAATTATACATATTTTGTCTTGTTTGACAATTTATTAGAATTATGTTTTGAATGGTTGTGTTAATAGATTTTATTTTGCATGTTATTAAAGGGGATTTTTGTAATCTCCAAAGGGGGACACCATTGCTCCCCTTGGCTTATATAATAGAGATTTGTATGTAACACTTTTTTCATATTAGCTTTTAATATATTGTATTTATTTGAAAGTGAGGGATACCTCAAGTGGTTAAAGTTTCCCTCCCGATTTCAGGTTAAAGAGGGAGTGGTAGTGTCGGCTGATGAGGTGAACAAATACCATACACTTTCCGACATTATATGACCAAAATAAATTTTTGAATGTGGATTGATATAGCTTGGATGCCTTTGTTTGATTATTTCGGCTGTAGCCTAATTCTTTTGAAAGTTACTTTTAAAATACTTTTAATTTTAATTCTAATCTATTTGACCTGGCTCGTTATTGTTTTATAAAATACTTTATATTTAATTTTCTACGAACTACCTCTCCATTTTTTTGTGCTACTACCTCTCCATTTTCTAAGATATTATTCCCTCTATTCTACTAAATTATTGTCACTTCTACTTCACACGTTTGTCAATGCACAATTTACAAATGAAATATCTTTAATTATACAAGAGTAAAAATTATAAAAATTTGATTTTAATAAACTACTTGTTAATACGATTCTAACAAAATCTCACTTAACTATATTCATTCTTACGTATAGACGAGAATTTAAAAGATACTCACTTCGTGCCTTCTTTTGAACGTGTTGTAGATACAAAGTCACTCATTAATATGTTCTAACATATTCTTTTCTAATTATTAGCCTTGTCTAATGCACGGATTCAGTTTTTTTTTAAAAAAAAAATTAAACTTTTTAAATTAAAATTGAAACTGAAACAAACTTAGTAATTAGAGCATTCACGTTCATGAGGCTCCCATTTATCTCTCTCTTCACCTTATGAGTCCACGTCACTTTCCACTAACTCTATTTGTGAACCTTCTCATCTTACAATTTTATACTTACATTTATGGGGCTCAACATTTGCTTTCTCTCTCCTATGTTTCATACCCCACCATATTTTGTTCCACCAGCTTAACAATATTTTTAATGAGAATGGAACCCACATCTATTTATTCAAAAATGGGAAAAAAGAGAGCCCACATAAATGAGATGGGAATGTTCCCTTTAGATTAACCTAGAGGTGATCTATAGGGCTGTTCAAAACCGGATACCGAAAAAATTCCGATTCGAATTTCCTGATATCTGAATTTTCGAAAATCTGTTTATTTAATCCGATTCTGATCTGAATAATCCAAATTTTTGAATTTCCGAATATCCGAAAAAATCAGATCGGAAATGCGGATATCCGAATCCGATTTATTGCATGACTTTAATGCCAATTTTTAATCAAAATCCAAACATTTTGGCACAAAATCCGATTTTTCGAATTTAAAAACCAAATATCGGATCCGATTTCCGAATTTAAAAGCCCAATTTTACATATGATTCGGAAATTCAGATATCCGAATTAAATAAATTTCATTCCGAATCCGATCCGATTTCCGAATTTTAAAACCAGATATCCGATCCTGTTTTCCGAATTTAAAAAATCCGGATCGGAAGTTCGTATTTTCGGAAAATAAAAACCGTATATTATATCGGAAAATCGGAATCGGAAATTTCGGAACAGTCCTAGCGATCAAGCCTAGCCCGGCCTGCGGGCTCGACCCGACCCGATTTTTTTGCGGGTTCTGAACAAGAATTTCAGGCCCAAAATCACGCTGGGCCGGACCGGGGCCGATTTTTTCCAAGTTTTGTGCGGGCTTTGGTTGACACTTTTTATGCATTTTAGTTGAATTTTGGACCTGGTCCGAAAAAGCCCGAAAAGCCTGCTTCATTTTTTCGAGCTTTAGACAACGAAATTAGGCCCGAATTCAAGGTCGCCCTGGTCAAAGGGCATAGATTTACAAGCTAAGGCCGGCCGCCCGAACCCGATTCGGCCCAGCCCATGATCACCTCTAGATTAACCTCTACTTAATTTTTTACGAGATGGGAAGCAATCCACATCCATGGGAAGACCCACAAGAGTCAAATTTGTGAAATGTTCATGCTCTTAAAAGAAAAGGCAGAAACGCACAACTCAAATTTAGCCCGCTGTAAATTTGAGTTGTGTGTTTTTGTCTTTTCTTTTAATTACTAAGTTTGTTTCATATTCAATTTTAGCCCGATGAAGAGAAAGATGTTTGGATTCGTGGCTCTAACTCCACATTTGATCCCTGAGATCAAGGATTCGAATCCTTATATTCCCCCTCCCCTATTGCAAATACTACCCACCCTTATGACTAATGTGCACCAAAGGGGAAAAAAAGCCCGGTGAACACAGATTAATATAAACTTATTTTTGGAAAGTAAAATTTTCAAAATAAAATGAAATTTGAAAAGAAACTTAATAATTAAAACAAAAAGTAAAAGAAAAACCACCTCCAATTAGGGGTGTTCAACGGATTGGGGGCCCATTAAAAGCCCGAATTCAACCCATTTTTAAAGGGCTGAGCCTATTATTTATTATAGGGAAATTTTCAATGGTACACATGAATTTTTGCAAAATCCCAGTGGTAGACATGAGAGTTTAAAAATCCCATATATAGAAATGAGTGTAGACCGCGGGCCTACCCCGCGGGGGGCTTGGGCCTACGTCGAAGTGTGTTGTGTTGTGGGCTCGAGCCACAGAACCCACAAGTGAGTGCATTGGGGGAGTGTTGTCGAGTAAGGGGATCACCACCGTGCCTATATAGGTTAATCACAGATGCCCGAAACATTGGTGCCTAAACAAAGGCCCCATGGTCCGATCTAGTAACCAGCTCGTGGGTTCGGGGACATGGTACGGATTGAATCTTTGACCCAATCCGCCCGCATGTAGCGGCCTCTACTCAGTCTCATTGTAATTCCATTCAAACGCGATTATTGGATGCACGTATCTTAGCAATTTCAAGCCTTATTAGCGCACTAAACCTAAGGTTACTAAGCGGGTTACTATTATGCAAACAATGACTTCTATAATGGATAAGGCGATCACTTTGTTATTAGTCAATATTAATAAGGAGCCTAGAAGACCGGTTGTCCATAATTATCTGACTTTAATGTGGTTCGTGTAATTTTCGGTCTTATTTAGACAAAATATACAAAGCGTGACACAAAATATATATACAATATACATATATATATGCCATCCTTACCTTGTTACTGCAATCAAACAAATTGTTAGAATATAATGAATGTAATGAAAAACGCCTTTGATCGATCCGCTAAACAAGACAAGCAAACATGTTAGTATTGACGACAAAGGGCCTTTGATCGATCCGCTAGACAAAACAAATAAACATATTAGTATTGACGATAATAATAAGCAATGACGAAAATGAAAATGACATTGWTAAAACGAAAATGAGAAGATTAATCCTATGTATTTACATGCAACAAGTGAAAGGTGGGTTTCTACATTTTATTAGTTCAATAGAAACTCGTAATAGTTATTAATCAAATTAAAGGAACGAGAAATGAAGGTYTTGGGTGAGTAACCTYAGAGTTATACCTTRATTTYGCTTYGTCAATTCGATTCAAAAGAGCGCTAGAACTCGTATTTGTATGCTTTAATAGCAAAAGAGTGTAATTGAGAGAGTGAGAGAGTATGTGAAGCTTGGCTACGTATGCCGTATTCTCGTAATGTCTGAATCCATCGAAGAGTGAGGCAAAGAGGGTATTAATAGGCACAAAAACCAAAAAACGAGCGTATATACGCTCGAGTATCCTGATACTCTTTCCAATTCTCTTGATATTCTGAGCATATACGATCCTAGGAGCGTATATATGCTCACGTATTTTCAGGATTATACAAAATTTTCTTTGATTTTCTTTGGATTTTGAATGAACCTWGACACCCCTTTTGCAAGAAATACGGTTCTAGGGGGTTCTAGAACATTCCGTGTAATTTTTTGGTATTTTTGAAGTATTTTCTGATTTTTATGTATCTTTTTTTGTATTTTGATTTTTGTAAATATTGTAAAATTCATAGAAAATTATAGAAAAATCGGAAAAATAATCAAAAAATACTGGTGAACTCAAAAAAATGAGAAGAATGCAATGAAAAATGGAAATCATGAAGATCACCAATATAAATTATTTTAAAAAATCCTAAAACTAAATAGAAAATTCTAAAAATAGAAAATAAATAAAAGAAATAAAAGAAAATACTTTTTGCCTCTTATTTAACCTTTGCCTCATGATTTCGAGCGTGACTTCACATATTTCGAGCTTTTTTACGAGTTCAACTACGTCTATTAGAATCAAATCGATCACGAAACGTGGTATGTTTCATCATCGGTTACTCATTTGGGTGTCTACAGAAGCCCCCACTTTAAATGAGTCTGGAGAGACGAAAGTCTCGTAAGACGAAAGTCAAAGTATTCGATTTGAGACAGAGAGCAACTCAAGACATTCTGCGACCCTGAGTTGCCCTTTTTTCGCCGGTACCTGCAAAACAACGGTTAGTTTTACCTATAGCCGTGTCCCGTGCGATCAGATTTCCTTGGATGTGCATGTATCCTTGGAATGATTTGCTTGCGTCGGAATTTCTGGTGCGGGAGAAAATTCCAAAACCCGAGAGGATATGTGTCTGCGGAATTTATGGTGCGGGAGAAAATTCCAAAACCCGAGAGAATGTACGTCTGCGGAATTTCTAGCGCAGGAGAAGATTCCAAAACCCGAGTGAATGTGCGTAAGCAGAATTTCTAATGCGGGAGCAAATTCGAAAACCCGAGAGAAATGTGCGTCTGCGGAACTTCTGGCACGAGAGAAGATTCCAAAACCCGAGTGAATGTGCGTATGCGGAATTTCTGGTGCGGGAGCAAATTCCAAAACCCGAGAGGATGTGTGTATGTAGAATTTCTGGTGCGGGAGAAAATTCCGAAACCCGAGAGAAGTGTGTATGTGGAATTTCTGGTGCGGGAGAAAATTCCAAAACAAGAGAGAATGTGTGGATGCGGGAGCAAATTCCAAAACTACAGAGAAATGTGCATCTGCAGAACTTCTGGTGCGGGAGAAGATTCCAAAACCGAGTGAATGTGCGTATCCGCGAATTTCCTGGTGCGGGAGCAAATTCCCAAACCCGAGAGGATGTGCGTCAGCGGAACTTCTGGTGCGGGAGAAGATTCCAAAACCCGAGTGAATGTGCGTATGCGGAATTTCTGGTGCGGGAGCAAATTCCAAAACCCGAGAGGATGTGTGTATGCGGAATTTCTGGTGCGGGAGAAAATTCCAAAACCCGAGAGAAGTGTGAATGTCGTATAGGTGTGTGTAGGCAACTGCATGTAAAATGGGCCCTAGCCTCGTGTAGAGGTGGTGCAATGTGCAATGCTCGATGTGTAATGTGTATGGTGCATAATGCATATGCATGGTGATGTTTGTATGCTCAATGCATGATGGTGCTTAAGAAGTGTTTACAATGACTACATGTGTAATGCATGTTTGTCCTTAGATCTAATGCATGAAATGACCAAGGAAATTGACTAATGGTAAGATGTTTTTGGATTGTGGGTTGGAGCTGTCTCAATCCCCCATTCAAGCAAAGGCGATGCTTGTGATTGCAAGTGAGCCCCCAACCCAGGGGGTTTAGGGTGTGGTGATGATGGAAAGTTTAGTTAGTGAGCCCCAAGCTTGATGAGCTTGCTTGGCGAAATCGAGGTTGAGGCCTGTGTTATAGGGCAATGGTTGATGGAGTAAGGTAAGGCTGGTGAATTTTGTGGAGTCGTGGGTTTTGGCTTAGCTTTTTGTGATGGTAATTATGAGAGATGGGGTATCGAGATATGATTTTGTTTTGCCCAAATCGGTGACTTGAGCTGGAGCTAAATGTCGCATAAGGAGAGAACATGGAGAACATGATGCAATGCGATGCTTTGAGGAGGATGCATGATGATTGCTACAGAGTGATAACCTAAGGAAGAGTTAGGGAGAACCCTTTAAGGTGTATGAAAGAATAGGCTAAAGGTTCAAGAAAAGACAAGGCTAAAATTTGTGACTAAGGGTAAGTAAATGGGGAATTGATGTGGTTGGCTAGATGATGTATGTTCAAGATCGAGTCTATGTTGGGTGCTACACTAAGAATTTGTGCTTCTAGCCTTAAGAGAATCAAACCAATTGGGAGAGTGGACCTCTAAACGTTATTGTGTTATTGGATCGGACCTCGAGAAGAGGCTTCCTACGTATCCTTTGGGAATCAGACCGTCGTAGTTCTTGATGATGATTTGGACAATGCCTCGTTCAAGAGGGCTTTTTTGGTTGTAATGTGTGGCTGTGGTTTGAGGGTTGAAAAAGGCTCCATGATCACGAAGTGAACCCACGGTGTGTAGTGTGCTTTTTAGACTTTAGACTTTTTATTTGAATTGGGCTTTGAACTTTGACTTTGATTGATTTGCATTTGCAGAACTGGCATTGAACTTTTGATTTTTTACCCCTTTTTTTTGTTTTTTGCCCATTTTCCTTTTTTCTTTTCTTTTCTTTCTTTTGCAGATGTCTTTTCCTACGTACCGTTTGGTCCAAAGGGTTAGGTAGATGTGGGTGATGAAAGAAAGATAGGTTGAATGATTGTGTTTATGGCTCAAAGGGTTGCAAGGGATTTTGATTTGATGTGATGAAGGGAATGGAGGGAAGAGGTTATTTTGTGGAGCTATGGAAGAAGGCCTCTCTTGGCAATATCCATTTAAGTGTGAGGTCAACAATTTGATTCTATTAAAAATAGAAGCACAAATTATATGGAGGTTAGAGAGATAATGATAAATTAAAGTTTTATTAATAACAAAGGAATTTATTACATAGAGGCTAGTTGTAGAATTTAATCCTAAACCTAATGACCTAGACTCGAAATGGAGAAAAAGAAATGGTACACAGTCTAGGGAAAGGGACTCTCCGACTCGGCCCTAAAGCTAAGACCCTAACTGACTCATGCAAATCGAAGAAGATCATCCTCTATGTCCACTCCAATGTCATAGACCTTTGCGAATGTGGTAAGGCCTCGATACTTGAGATGATCTTTGTATTCTGGCTGGAGGCCAGAAATGAAGGTCTTGACCATCTCTTCTTYAGTAGGAGCRGARACTAGGGYGGYAGCAACTCCTCTCCATCTAGTCAGATAGGYAGTGAACCCCTCGTTCTYTCCCTGSYTAAGGATTTCAAGCTCTCGRAAGGATGTTTGGGTCTGAATGTTACCCTTGTATCTTGYYATGAATGCGTGGATGATGTCTTCCCAAGTAGCTATTTCTTTCTCAGGAAGTGAAAAGAACCACTTCTAACATATTGGTTCCAAAGAAAGGGGAAAGACCATTGGAAAAAAGGCGGAGTCAATCCCTTTAAGCGCCATGGTGGTCTTAAATCCCTTGATATGGAATCGAGGGTCATCAGTTGGCTTGAACTTGGGTATGTCTTGGGCTGAGAAATCCTTTGGCAGTTTGGTTGAAAGGTTGGGGTCAAGAGGAGGTTGGTCTTGGTAAAAGGTGGGGTCGATGGCTTTTTGGATCGCCTTTTCAACCAGTTTGTCCAAGGAAGTGCTCGAGGTCAACTCCTTGATCTTAGCTTCAAGCTCTTGAACTTGCTCGACAAGCTTTTGGATCTTTTCTTGTCCGGGGGCCATTTTGTGGTGTCAAGGCTAATGGGTAGTGAAGGTTGGAGGAAGGTTAGGTTTGGATTGGGCTTAGGGCTCAAACTCTTCGGTTCAAGAACAGGTAGAGTTCGTGGTTTTTAATTTTTATAAGACATTTTTTTTCTTTCTATCAATTTACATTGGTACAAATTTTTTGTTTCTGTTAACTAATATCTCAAAACTTAAATTATATGTCTTTTTTTCATTATTACAGACATTTGATAAAGTTATTTTAAAATATTCTGACAGTAATTATCAGTTTATGAGAAGTATATGTGCATATAAGAGGGCATTTTCTCAACATTGCTAAACTCAAGCTATTAGTCATAACTTCTCACCATCAATTTTTACTGTGCAAATTTTGTATAAATTTAATTTCTTTAATGTTTTTTCTCAGATATTTTGTGGAAATTTATAAATTGTACTTTGTATTCGATGTAACAATCTGTATTTGATGTACTTTGAATCCCTATGTAAATTTCTTATGAAATTGTATTTGATGTTATCAAATACTCCATAAATTCTTCAATTTGATGTTAATCGAGTTTAAAAATTGAAAAAAAGGTCGTAAATTTTTTTAAAAAAATGTACTAAAAAAATTTAGGGTCCAATTTTTTTGTAATTAGAACGGGGCCTCCGAATTCTCGAAGACGGCCGTGTTCATTTATTTTATTCGTAATAAAATATGCTCAAATGGTTCCCATACTTGAGAGCAAAATAATGATTACAAATCGCACCAAAATGTTTAGATGCCTTAAAATGTTCCTATTATGGGTAGTAAGCATACAAGATTGGAACAACTATGGAATATTACCAACTAACATTACACCAAAACCACCCACTTTTAGTCAAACCCACATAATTAGCTACAAAACTGATTCTTGGAAACTACCAATTCCCCTCACATGATGACCTAATCTTGTTTCTTTCATGTATCACTTGCTTGCATTCTTAGTCTTCCACAGTTAGAAAGCATGTAAGGTATGAAATGATACTTGGAACATTTCACTATAAAAACAATCCTTAGTCACATAACAACTATCTCTTAATAACTCACTTTTCTCAAACATTTGTTCCTTGAAATTAAATGAGCAGTGTTAAAGATGTGCCTTTCTCTAATGAACATGGACTCCGTGTCCAAGAAGAGCAGGGGTGTCCGGTCTCATCGTGTCCCCTAATAACTCCGGTGTCCTTGGCACGATCATCTTCGAGTGCTAGTCATATCTTGCAGATTCCTCCGCCCCCATGTCGAGTTGTTCATCCACCACGAAGCAATTCAACCGCTAAGAGACATTCTAAGCCGAATGAGGACCCTTTCCTCATTGCCATGAAGGAGTGCACCAAAAATACTGACCTACACATTGTGGAAGGTGGTAGAAAAAGAAGTGGTGCAATCATGTCCTTGTTCAAAAGAGGCAAGATTACAATGTCATGTAAGAATGGGTGTGATATTAGAGAAGATGGTTTGGTGAGATCATCTCAACTCCCCCCTATTCCTAGAGATAGATCAATGCGAGAATTGAAGATATCATAGAATTTATTTCTAGTTTCAATTCCTTGTGTCATTATCTTTAAATACAGTACTAATGCATGTAGAAATAATACTTGATTGTGCAACTTCAAGTTTTTATGCCCAGAATATTTAGATCCCTTTGATGCCCCGATTAAACTTTTCCCTCACCATGCTTAATCATATCCTTGTAGTCCTTCTATACGTTTTACTTGCAACAATTCATATTAGCTGTGAGAGGTAAAATTTTCAATATTTGCAAGTAAAACATAAAAGGTGTATAAAACTTTTTTTTTTTTTTTGACAAGAGAAAAAACTTAAGAGATCAGCCTATGGCTGAAGTCTTAGCCAGATTATCATTAATAGCAGAAAAAGTCACATTACAAACCCAACTAGGAACACTATTACCAAACACATCATGCATAAGTAAACAACTAACACGATTAGAGACACAATTACAAGTATTAGTCAAAATGATGAACTTCCTAGGTTGGACAGGAAGATCTGGGCTCCGAAGAAAGGGTGATTTCCTCTTCCTGACAAACCGAAAGCTAGTGGGGCTTTGACTACCCGGAAGAATATGATCACAATTCGAGACTCTGACTGCAACCTTGCACCTGTTGTTATAATATTTAACTTCATATAAAAATGTTAATAATTTAAATGTGTGGACATGTTTTACTTATGCAACATAAAATCATAGTAGAGTGTAGCATTGAACTTATTGACGTACAAATCTACTAGCAAGTCAAAATAACTTAGCAGCCTTCGCTAATCTCTCATTAAAACAGTTGAACAATTTAAAAGAATATACATCAAATTTTCAGTGTTGTATTGTCGTCCCGCATCTTCCGTGCAGACCCAAGAAACAATGAAGAAGCAAGATCGGCTTCTACTTGAACTCATAAATTTCCTATTCCTCAACATGCTTGTGAGTTGTGATCTTTCGAGCCTAACAAAATGATCCTTCATCTAGACTCATAATATTATTCAAAATCAAAAGTATATTTGCCAATTACAAGAAGATCTTGGTGGTGTGGATTATTCTGCAAGCAGATGTCCAAGAAAAATTTAGGCTTGTCAACATGCTTCACAGTTGGAAACCAGTGGGAAACCTCATCCTAGGTTAGATATGATTGCATCGACAACTTCTTGTGTGGTGCTGTTACCTCCAAGATCCGGTGTTCGGTACTTGCCCTCTGCTACCACCTTTCTCACAGCAGTCTCTAATCGATCAGCGAATGAAGGAAACTGGAGATGTCTTAACATCATTGCAGATGAGAGGAGAAGAGCTACTGGGTTTGCTATCCTTTCTTTCACAATTTCATCACTCCCTACATTTCCAGCTGAAGCACCTTGCTCAAAAACGGCATTGTCTGCTCCCACATTGCCTTCAAATGCAAATGATAGCAATAATGAAACATCTTTTAACAGAAACTTTATAGCTCAAATGCGTGTGTATCCCCTTGAAAACTTTATAGCTCAAACTTTACACATGACGACAATTTAAACTAATAGTAATTAAAATTTCATGAGATTGGAGTTTAGAGGAAAAGAAGGCTATACATGTGTATCCCCTAAAAACTGAATTTTTGAGTAATCATTGCCAGTTCTAGACTGCCAAAAGGAATCAAGATAACAGGAAGGGCACATCAATACATCATTTAGATAGAATTACCGCTGCTTGATTTAGAACTTGAATAGCCATAGAATTAGTCTCTACGTTTTACAGAGCAATACAGCAAGTTTGTCAAATTTAAAAAGCAGGTCCATGATCAACTAGGTGTTGAAAGATTAATTGTTTACAAAGCAGTTTAAAATGTCGTCATGTGTAAAAGCCAAAAAATGCAAATGCAAGTAACACAAGGAGAATTTACCTCCAGGCATAACTCCTGTACCCCCAGCTATACCAGCTGCAGTATTTGCCACAAGATTTCCATACAGATTTGGAGTCACCTACAATATCAAGGCACATAAAGTTTTTTAGCTAGTAATCAAACTATTACGTTAGATCAAATCTCCACAAGCAAGATTTTGTTTACAATAAGAACCAAGAAGTGTTTCATACGAGAAAGTGGAAAGACGTTTCAATATAGCCTCCACCATATCTCCCAAGCTTTTCAAGGTAAGAATGTTCTCTTCTAAGATAGGATGTATGTATGTTCATGCAAAACACGGATCACAGTACATCCTGAACTTAATAATCCTAAATGACACAGCACATTCTTTAGCATCTGTACATTAAGATCATTCAGGAATCGCTACCAGTTAAGATTTAAGAATGCTAAAAATCTCACTTCTCAATATTCCCGAAGATGTTTTGATGCTGCACAAGTCTCAGCTTTACAAACTGAAATATAGCCACTGACAAAGTCTAATTAACCATGTTATCGCTTGCTATGTGTTGCACTTCAACTTCCTATCATTTATCTACCTGTGTATTCACAATCGCAATTTCTTACTTTTGTTATTCATGAATACAGTAGCTTCATCCGTTGCTTGCAGCCCACACAACATCTTTTCTTAATCATAGCGTTATACAGGCAGCCAGCTAAATGCCAATTGCCAAAAACAATTCACTCAACTCTAATGGACTAAGGTACAAATCATCAAATGCAAAGTGATAAACATGCCACAGAAGCCTATTGAGAAAGCATGAAAAAGGGCACTTCACTTGTCCTCTCCAGCCTTGGACACAGTATTGGAACTATATGCAAAACCAGCTTTTTGTCAGGCTTTTTCAATTGGCTCTCTGGCATGTTCATCACATTTTCATGTTAGCTGTAAGCCTGTGATTGTGAAAGGAGTACTTAAAGTTCATCAGCAGGCATTGGAGCAAAGCTTCTCCATCAACCTTTTAAGGACATTCTCAACATACTTTGCTTCCGAAAGGATATACTCCCTCCGTTCCACGAAGTTCCTACCACTTCCCTCATTTGGACGTTCCATGAAATTCCTACCACTCTCACTTTATTCCATTTTAGGAAACCTTATATTATTTTTTTAATTGTGGTGGTCCACCATGTGGAACCCACCATACCACTTGCAATACACTCGTGTACATTAAATAATGCAATTTTATCTATTTCTCTCTCCAATCTAAATCTACTTTTAAACCCCACTTCACATATTATATCAGTATTCATATTTTACACCCAAATAGTGTATGGTAGGAAGTCTAGGAACTTAAGGAACGGAGGGAGTACAAATTTCTGATGTGTAGACTTTCACATTCAATTAACTACTTAATCAACAATCAGTTAATGAAAACATCATGAAAGAATCAGTTTGAAATGTAGTCTAAAACTCAGAAAATCTCTTCCAAACAATGACACGAGAAGCTAATGTTTAATGCTTAGCTCTGACATGTAAAAATCATGTAAAAAACTCAAGCATACACATATTCTTACTTCTCTTGAATCTTTTTCTCATATACTTTTATGTAAGACAGTAAGAATCAAATATGGTGTATAATACACTTCAGACTTGTTTTAGGCCATAACAAAGCAAAAAGCTTTCATTAAATTTTGCATTCTTTTTTCCTTTGATCTTGATGTCTAGAATTTTCACAAAGCAGATCCAAAACTAGTGGAAAGACATAATGAAATCCATTCCATACCATTAAAAAAATTAAAAAAAATAAAAAAAACCCAACCAAACACCCCTTAGTATTGGGCCTTCTAGAACAGTCATACAAATTCTACCCATGAATTCTACCCAGGTCAGCCAGGTGCATGTTACGGATCGGGTTCCTCAACCTATTAAGGCTGTTGCACACAAATCAAGGAAGGTGAGTCATCATCCTCAAAACCACCAAGTCAACAAGGTCACATGTGAAGGGCAGTAAGTTCACAATAACCAACGCCTGAGACTAATGCAGCCACAAAAGTTTAAGCAAGCTTGAAAGAAGGTCAAAGGTTCATCTTTTCGAGCATGGATGAGCAATTTAGGAAACTCTTGTATGTAGTAGTCTATATAAATCGAAGGGGGAGGGAGCATAGGGAGTTATCCAGAAAATTGAGAAGCTTATTGTAAGGGAGAGTTGTAGCCTAAAGCTACTTTGGAGAGTCATTACCTCAGGTAATGCTTATCTTTGTAATCCTTAATTAAATTAATCAAAAATCACTCTCATTTCTTCTAAATTGTGTGTTTAACAAAGTATAATTACAATCAGAATAGTCAGTACATTACATTTGGACTTGAGGTCACAACTCTCCATGAGTTCTCACTCAAAACATTCATCATTCAACATCCTCTCCACACTTACTACCTAGTCCTATTTATAAATAAAAACGTAACTCTAGAAAGTTCTACCAATTTCTAGCATCTAAAGTATTACAAAATACTTAAACTAACCTTCTAGTAAACTTAATTCATTATAGTGCATCCATCTCTCCTCTCATGGAGAAAAAGAAACTAGTTTTATATTCTCCCTTTGTACCTGCTACTGCTAGAGCTAGAAGATATAATTTTGAATCCATCACTTATGTACAGAATCATAACATATTTGTACTCCATTCAGATTTCAGTCATATTTACTCGTGGGAGCTTGTGCTAAAATGAACAAAAAAACAGATACTTATAGCAGGTACATGTTTACGTGTGAATGGAAAATTGGAATACATACTCCCTGCAGCTGGGTCAATTTGACATAAACAGTGACTTATATTAAACAAAGTATGTCATCAACACACCAAAGACAACAAAACTAGGGGTGAGAAGTAAAGTTTATTTCTTCCAATCATCATGTAAATTTGAAGATTTAGCTACAATGACAGAGCAACAGTTCAAGAAATGAATTCACATACCATCACATCAAATTGTTCAGGCTTAGAAACGAGTTGCATGCAGCAATTGTCCACAATGATCTCGTTATACTTGATTCCAGAGTATTTGCTGGCAACTTTCCGACAAGATTCTAAGAAAAGTCCATCTGCAAGCTTCATGATGTTAGCTTTGTGTACAGCTGTTACTGTCTTTCTATTGTTGAGGTACGCATACTCAAATGCATATTTTGCAATGCGCTCAGAGCAAAACTTTGTTATCACCTAGCAAACACATGAAGCCAGTTCAAAAAATAAAAAAAATAAAAAAAAGACCATGCAACGGGCATACAAGCGAGAGTGCAAGACAATATACGTTGGAAACTAGGAATGCAGGAGACAAAGTCACAAAACTAATACAAGGCCCAACAATCTTCCCAAAACAATATAATCAGAAAGTAAACATTGCCATCAGATGATACAGTAGCATCATTGCAAATGTGGTCCAAGGGCATAGCACACAAGATTCTCTAAAACACAAAAAATAACTTTGATTGCTACTCCCTCGAGGGTTTATACTAATGATATACTTGAAGATAGGGTTTACCCTAGCACAGCAAAAGGATGGCTTGACCAAAGCTGACTCTAACAAATGGGCCTTGAACAGAATCTTAAAACCTACCACATTAACTTCAAGAAACATGAATGACACACAAAACCTATGATCTGTAGTTATGTTTCAATTATATCAATTACTTTCATATTTTGATACACAAAAAATTGGTAAACGCAATAGTATGTATCAAAAGGATCGAAAAGGAATGTTTAAAATTTAAAAACAACAATTTACACTAACTTGAACTTTCAGAATTCTACGTTTAGGGTTACTTTTGTACAAGTTCAGATGCAGAAAATTTCAAATATTGCCATTGCAGCCAAACTTAAAAAGAGAAGAGAAAGGCATTACTGACTCGTTGGGTCAACCGACTACCCACACGATCTAGAACCAAAAAGATCACAATCTGCCCAACCAAAATGCAACACCCTAAACCCCGCCCACCTCCAGAAACATATAATGTTGATTGAGCATATACCAGAGGCAGTTTTGATACAAAAGAGAGGAAGCTGCATGAAACCTAATATGACTCTCCAAACGTATGTAAATTAATACATGTACATATATCAGAATCAGCATACAGCAATCCATAACATTAGTCATAATTGGGTCCTACCGTCCTACTGTACGGTAAAGATCAATAGTATACAGTAAGAAGGGTTTTGTTCTGTATAAAGATTATATAATGGCAAGACATGTGTGCATGGCCAATTATCACTTGCGCAGGTTCCTTATAATGTGGACAGAGTCTTGTAATGTGGACTGCATATTGTATTATTCTAAGTTAAAAATTATACTTCCTATGGTTCCTTATATTTGCACTGTATCTCTATTTGACACTATTCTCAATTTTGTGACTTACACTATGATAAGGTAGCAAGAAATGGAAGGAAAGAAAGGGGAAAAAAAGGGAGGGAGACAATTTCTCTTGTTTGAAAAAAACTTTGGGAGGAGGAAAGGGAGGGAGACAATTTCCCTCCCTCTTTAGTAAGCTTAATCCCTCCAAATTCGTAGAGATTTGGAGGGAAAATGGACATCACACTTCCCTCCCCTTCTCTCCTCCTTTGCTATCCAAACATAGCCTTAATGTTATTCATGTAGAATTCATCTTAATGCATAGACTATAAAACATATTTAGCATAAGGTTTTCATATCTATAACTAAAGATAGTTAACATATCACTTTCGCAATGAGAAGCATAAATTTCCAATAACACAAGTACAAAAAAACAGAGGAAGCATATAGATTATAGACTTTATCAAACCTTCAACTCCTTTTAAAGATAATGTCAGGACTTAATGCTTTAATGTTTCTTAGAGGAAAAATAACCTGAGGATATACATTAGTTTTTCCAAACACTGCCTCGAAGATTATCCTACGCCTTGATGAAGCATTTGAAATTCATTCTTTGTAGACACTACGTTGTGGATATAAAATTGTTTTCCACCTCCAAATCAATGCTAAATTAATACTTTCCATCATATTGTAAACCAAAGTTGGCGACATGATCAAAGGTACCATGCTCAATCCTATACTTCAACAAAATCTTCCGTTTCTCCAACCCAAATCCATATTTCTACGAATTATTCACACAAATTCTAAACTACTCCGGTTCAGAATATAAGTAGAGCTAGTCCCCTAAGTGTAGCAAAGGATCAAGGATTTACATTGTTCCTTTTGATCAAAGGGCTGGTTCGTAAATTTCAATACTACACTCGATGATCTATTCAATTCTCAAAATGAGCATCAAATGAAAAACATTACACCATACATCTAAGTCGAAATTCAAATAATCTAGATCAAAAACTAGGAAGCATTCTTCTACTCGAAATAAAAAAACAAAGTCAAACACCATCAAAACACCCAATTCAACCCAGATCAAATCAAACCCACAAAAAACAACCAATCAAAAACGAAGAACGAATACCTTAAGGCTTTCGACGACGCCGGGAACAACCTCATGCTCAAGCCCGGAGTACTCCCCCTCAGTATTCTCCCTAATGACGACAATATCCACATTCTGGTGGCGCGTGTGGAGCCCACTGAGATTAAAGCAGTGGACAAGCGAAGCGTACAAGTCAAGCTCCTTCCTCAGCTGCATATTCAGCGAGCTGACACCGCCTCCGACCGGGGTGTGGAGCCCACCCTTCAAGCAAATCTTGTTCCTCCGAATCGACTCAAGAACTTCTTCTGGAATCCTCTTCATGCTGCCGTGGACCTCATGCTTCTCGAAGTACACCGGCGCGTGCATCGCGTCCATGACTTGTTCGACTGCGCCGGTCACAAGGGGCCCGATTCCGTCGCCCGGGATCAGGGTTACGGGGCGTGGGGCGCCGTCGCCGGGTCGGGGCATGTAGGTGACGGATCGTGAGTGGGACAGGTTTGGGTGGCGGGTTAGGAGGTGTTTTAGGAGGGTCGGGGCGGATCGACGGGCCATTGAGGAGAGAGAAAGGGGGTTGACTTTGGGTCGAATTGTGGGAGGAGATCGGAGACTGAGGAAGACGATTGAGGAGGAGGAGGAGGGAATACAGAAGGGTTTTTTGGGTTTATTTTTTCAAAAAAAAAAATCTGTAAATTGTTGGCTTTTTTGTTTTTTAATTGTTTGAAAGACAAGAAAAGGGCGTATGACTAATAAAGGTCAGCTTTCTGGACAGCGGAAATGGCTCATTGCTCATGCCTCATGGGTCGTGGCCGATGGATGGATTGAAGGGAGCAACGAGCAAATCATTGGAATCGAGGTTATTTTTATTTTTACTGCAAAAGCTAAAGACATTGTCAGTAGAGATGTCAATGAATCGATACACTCGTGAATAACTTGCAAATAAACTCTATTAAAACTTAGCTAAAGCTCGTTCATATATAAATAAACGAGTTTGAGCAAAGTTTTCAAGCTCGATTAATTGACAAGTTTTACTTTAACAAGGTATAGTTTTGGATATAACAATATATGGTTCGGAGATGGGCCTTAGTCTTATAGAACACTTGCTTGTTTGGCCGAAGCTGGTGAGGTCAAAGGTTTGAGTGTACATGCATAAGACAATTTTTTTTACAGGAAAACGCAATTAAAACTAATTAATATTCAAATCCGATATTACAATATTCATAAGTTATCGAGGAAGAAACTTCTTCCAACTATCAAAACTAGCACATAATTTGGCCAAGCCATGTGCTACCTTATTAGAAGAACGCTTAACATGAGCAAAAGAAATAAAACTAGCCAGTAATATTAAAAATATCTAAAACAATGCAATTAAATACTAAAGCATTAGAGCTAAGTCTTTGAGCAACATTTGCCACCTTCATGCAATCAGTCTCTACTCTAAAATGCCTACTAACCAGTCTCAATAGCAATTTCTAACTCTCTCTGCAAGTCTGCAACGCCAATGCTTTAGCCTCTTCAATATCTCCCCTTTCCAGTCGAATATCAAAACCACATCACTAACATAATCCCTGACAACTACGACCATACGACCACAACCACCTAACCTATATATCCTTGGAATGGCGACTGTTAGGAAAATTAATCTGAAGGGGCATGAAATCACTGTCCTTAAAGTTTTATTTGCACCCACTACGATTTCACTTGGATTACAGCAAAGAAACTTCCAACATTAACCCCTCGAACAATTTCAGAATTATGCAATGTAAAACTAAAAAACTATGAACGTTTATTGAAGAAAAGAAAATACAGAGGAAGAAGAAGAAGAGAGAAGTTAGAATGAAAATCTTACGGTTGAATAAATTGAGAGTATATTCTTATATATGGCTAATAATCAGGAATAATAGTAATTGTTTTTTTTACGACGAAAGATAATTTTATTCAAATATTAGCCTTCTCATCATCTTGATGTATTGTTTTATTGTATGATTTTCCCCCTCATTCTCATGTCATTATAGATGATTTTGGCCTCCTAAAGGCCTTGTTGCTACTAATTTGGTGTGTTTAGTGTTTTGATTAGTTTCAGGATCTTTTCAATGCTTTTGGATCGATTTTGGGCTGATTGGGATCACTACGGAGCTTTACGGATGTAGCACGAGCCTTGGATCGAGCGAAATTGGGCTAACATGGAGATCCGAAGCCCAAACCGATCGGTTTGAACCCAAACCGATCGGTTTGAGGTCCGGTTTTGGCCTGCTGATTCGGTTTAACTTGTGATTTAATGAGGATGGCAATCTTGTAATTAAGCAACTTGGATTTAATTTAGAAATTAGCAAGAGTATTTAAGGGGAGAAATCCTAATTTGTAAAGATATCTTTTATTTTATTCTAGTTTCTATGAGAAATACAGAGAACTCAATTACGTATTGTTAAACCCTAGTTTTTGGCTTTTCAATAGAATTCAATCATTCAATCATCAATTGCAATCATTCTTTTGGTAATTAATTCATCCTTTAATTCGTTTTCTTATTGCTTTCAATTGTTTATGCTTTTGATTATTGCTTAGAATTGTTTTAGGGTTTTTATTATTGTTTTGAATTACTCTTTGCTTTAATTATGTTTTTCCACATCACAATCATCATGCTTAATTCAACTATGAGCGAGTAGTCTTATTTCTAGAGCGATTGGGGATCTATAGCAGTATGATTGTTTTATAATTGGTTGATGCAATTCATGGCTTGACTTTTAATCAAATTCCTATTAGATTGTTATTCATGTTAATCAATTTTGTAGGGCCCGACTTAATTGCTTAATCTGATTAGTCACAAGTCTCTAGATCTAGTGATTGAGACTTAGAACAAGATCAACATCAATAGGTAGTGCGAGACTTTCCTAGGTCGAGAGATACGGTTAGGAGTAGTTCTATGGTTTAATTGATTCGAGAGAGCTTTAATCCTGTTTGATTATGCCATGTTATGAATTGTTGATGCCAAWTTGTTGTCAATTACTGCTATAGTGAACCATAGCTCTAGRTTCTTTTATCAYATAGTTAATCTCTTCTGTTAATCGTAGTCATTAGTTTTAGGTAGTCTTAATCACAAATCAACGTCTCTCTTGCTAGTTTAGATGCTTATATTCAATTAATCAGTAGTTGTTGTTTCCTCGTGGATACGATCCTGTTACCACTAGCTGCAGGTTAGTTTTAATAGGTATTTTTGATAGGTACGCGACAAGCCTGTCACATCTACATCATCAATATTAAAGAACTCAGAAAGACTTAAAATACAAAAACGAAAGCTATAAGCTCAACTCCACAACACCTAAACTTTAATCTAATTAAGCTCAACTCCATAAAAGTGGATACAACCATGTAAACATGATAGAAAATCGATGTCAACGCATCTTTCAATAAAATCTTCACCACTAGTGTTGTAGATGTTATGGCATAAGCAAACAACCCGTATAGATCAAACCCTTATGACTCGACTTCATCTTTCCAAATTAAGAAAACCACACAAAACAAATAAAAAACAAAACAAACTAAAACAATTAAAATCTTCAACGAAGAAGACAACAGTCGAAACTCCCAAGCCAAAACACTAGATCCAAAAACCTCCTTGATTGGAAGTGGATGCACAGTGCCAAAACCAACCCTTTAAGTCCACAATAAGATGATTGAACCAAGGTTTCAACCCTATACAACTGGAGCACGAAAAGCAAACTCACCCTAGAAGATCGCCCAAAGAGGAGACAATATGCGACAAAGCAAGAAGACCATACCAGTGGAGACTTGACCGACAGTTGTAGCCTGCAAACGAGGAAGAGAAAGGGGCGGGTGACTTGTCGGTAAAAAAGTGCGAAAACTCAACCATCGACGAGCCTCCCTTCGAAACTCCACCAAAAACCACAAGAAAAAGAAAATAAGAAAGAAGTGAGAGGAAGGAGGAGGAGAAGAAGAGAAAACCCCGATCTAATCGAGGACCCGAACAACCCTCAAAGGTTAACGAAGAAACCCTCCCTCTTGCTTTGCGACTAAATTCTTAGGAGACCCATATCACTATTGAGTGGGGTTTTTGGGCCTCAGCTATCCTTATAGTCACCTAGGCGTAAGCCTAATAGGTTCCAAGTACCCATACTGATAGCACAATACTCCGTATATTGTATAGATTTGTCGGAATAAAAAAATGAGAAAACATAACTATCAAAAGTCTCATTTTGTACTCCTTTTTTAAAATGACAAAGATTATTTGCTTGTACTTTTGAACAGTTGATAGTTTTTATTCGTTTTATCATATTCTCATTTCTAGCAAAATTTAATCTCAATATTGTTCACAAATTCTAAAAAAACATATATTATCAATTTTCATTGTTTGATTCAAAAATGAGTTCAAGAACCGTTGAGCATCACAACTTATAACATGATTAACAAAACAAAAAAATAGAGAAATATCAAATGACACCATTGAGTTTTAATAATTTCCAAATGATATCACTATTATAAAGATTGTTCAAATAATACCATTGTGTTTAATTAGGATTCAAATCCTCACTATAGGTTTTTATTCTAAAACAGTCGTATCATTGACAAATGATACTAGGAAATAATACTGATTTTTTTGGGACAATGATATATATTATTTGAAAAATTACCATAATTTAGTAGTAGCAAGTAACGTAGTACAAAGACTTAAATGAACCCGGTCCACAATAAATTTATTGTGAACCCAAACAAACTCACGTGACTTGGAACATATCAAAACTATATGTGTCATCACTCAACCACTATATATCAAAACTATATGGTCCACAGTAAAATCCAAACAAAAATGACAATTCTCATCTCAATTTCTCTCTCCTCTGTTGCTTCATCATCAAAGGGTCGCAACTCGCAAACTACACTAATTCATTTCATTCATCTCCTACTTTGTGCACAGTAGTATTTTCTTTCATCTTTAATTCTATTACTTGTAAATGAAATAGAAAGAATAAAATTCGATTTATTTTTTAATCACTCATAAACTTATTTTTTTATTTTTCATCTCTTAATTATGTTATATTTTGCAAAAGTGCACTCTATCTTGTAAAAATAATACACAAGTACATTATATCATAGTAAAGTACATAATATTATTCACGAATGCATTATATAGCATTATATTATATGATTCAAAAATACATTATATTATATTAAAGAACACAATATCATTCACAAAGAAATTATATCGTATTAGTACATAATAACACACACGAGTATAAGATATAAGTATATGATATTGAAATATATTATAACATATTAAAATACACAATATCGTTTAGTAGTATATAATCTGTCTCTTATACACATCTAGATGTGTATAAGAGACAGGTATATGATACAGAAATATATTGTATTATTTTAAATATACAATATTATTTAGAAGTACCATACTATCAAACACAAGTATTAGATATAAGTTTATGATATAAGATATAAGTATAGGATACAAAAGTACATTATATTATTGTATTAAAGTACAAAATATCATACGAAAGTGTATATATATATATATATATATATAATATCACACAAGTATTAGAAATAAGTTTATGATACAAAAGTATATTATAACGTATTAAAATACACATTATCTGTCTCTTATACACATCTAGATGTGTATAAGAGACAGATCTAACACAAGTATTAGATATAAGTTTATGATATAAGATATAAGTATAGGATACAAAAGTACATTATATTATTGTATTAAAGTACAAAATATCATACGAAAGTATATATATAATATCACACACAAGTATTAGAAATAAGTTTATGATACAAAAGTATATTATAACGTATTAAAATACACATTATCATTCAAAAGTACATAATAACACACAAGTATAAGATATAAGTATATGATACAGAAGTACATTATAACGTATTAAAATACACAATATCATTCAGAAGTACATAATATTACACACAAGTATAAAAATTAATATATGATACAGAAGTACATTATATCGTATTAAATTAAAGTATACAATATCATTCGGAAGTACATAATATCATACACAAGAATAAGATCGATTTAAATTAAAATAAAAACAATTTGTGCATCATCTACCATCCATCATCACATTCATCCCACAAATTTGACCATCACTTTCATCCCACCATCACGTTCATCATCTCCAATTGAGATTAAAAAAAAAACAACCRACCTTATTATCTTCTCCAACACCTATTACATACCACAAATTCCAACATCTTGCGTCAACGAACAAACTTGATGCTGGAGATTCCTCGACGATCGATCTGACTGGTTTGAAGCATCGTTTGTGAATGGAGGAAGAGGAAAATTAGGGATTTATAATTTGTGAAAGTTGTTTACTGATTTTTTTTTGTTAAGGAAAAAAGGCTTAGTTTGAGTTAAATATCACGTGAGTTTGTTTGGGTGTACAATAAAGTTGTTGTGAACCGGGTCCACGCAAGACTGATTGGTAACGTAGCATATGGATTTATGGAATTACCCTATTACATGACTCTTACTTCATAGGAGCGAGTACGCATAAGATGGGGATAATATGACGAGATTGACGACGACCTAACTACAACAAATTAAAAAATCACAATCAAATTGTAACATGCATGATTCACGTACAAGAATTTAATCAACAATTTATATTTAATTTAATTTAATGAACAGTATTACATTGAAGGAAACAAATACTCTTAGAATAGAATAATCAAACTCATAATGATCGTCATTTGTGGTGTTAATTAAGTTAACTAGCATTTGGGTTGCTGAGCTCGTTTGAAGGCCATGATAGTGAGAACAAAGAGGCAAAGAAAGGCCAAGTACGAAAAGGCGATTGAAATGGAAATATAATCACAGAATTTCTTCACATTGTCGCAAATCTTTGTCCATCCAGTTTCGGCTTGTCCATACTTCCCTACGTATCCTATCGCTGTTGCCGCAGCACATCCGGACATCATCACTACCATTGCAATCTGCAAATTTATTGTTTTTCATCGTGTTACAAATAATTAATCATCTATATATACTAATACCAAAGTAATCAAAAAGAATTTAAAAAAATAACAACCTAATATAACCAAAATTTTTGTGAACCAGTACCAACTAACGGAAAGTTAAGTCTATCATTTGGATTTAACTTTTTCGTTAATTAAAACCCTTAATTACTTTACCATTAGTATGCAAAAAGCGTGTGATAACTCATGAGTTGGTTAAAAGTTTTTCTTCTCGATTCTAGGCCAGATACTGAAATTGATTCTTTCCCGACCTTGTAGCTTTTTAAATACCAAAATTTTTTTTCCCAAAATTAATATTGATTCATGATTTATGATTTTTAGTGGTAGCAACATAGAAAAAAAATATGGAAATTATCTTACCAGATCAGCCAGAAATACAGAAAAGTAGCTCATGCAATTGGACTTTGGCCTATGAAATGCACATATGGTGATTATTGTTACCACTGAAAATGCACATATCGCTATGTTTGTACCAAGCAGAAACCTGCATGTTTATAACAGAAATAACTATTTTGTTAGTTATAAGTTATAACACACTAAATTACCTAGGAATTAATTTCCTATGTTTATTAGTTAGCTTAATTAATTTTTATTTATGTTAATTAATTAATTTGGAGAGAAACTGAATATCCTAATAATAATAATAATAATAATAATAATAATAATAATAATAATAATAATAATAATAATAATAATAATAATAATAATAATAATAATAATAATNATAATAATAATAATAATAATAATAATAATAATAATAATAATAATAATAATAATAATAATAATAATAATAATAATAATAATAATAATAATAATAATGCAAGTAGACCCACAATAACCATGGGAAATGTGACTTAGTATAAAGGACTTGACAAAATGTCAAGTTATTTCTGATGTCTCATGAGAGTTTTGGGTTCGTAAACTTATGAAAATAATTGAACGAAATTGACCTAATTTAAACAGAACTGGATTGAAATGAATTGTTTATAATAAAAGAAATTAGATAAGAAACTAAATTAAACAAACCTTTATAATTCCGTTGGAAATTCTATTTCCTACAACCTCACATTTTCATGTCATCGAAAATTACATTTCAATATTTGAAATCAAAATTCCCATGAAAATTTGCTCCAACCAAACAACATCTAATAAAACTTTAAATCCTTCATTATTTGACCTTTATAATTAATATGATTGTCATTTTGAGCATGTATATTGATTCAAAAAGTATTTTTTTTAATACTTGTATAGCTGTATGATTAATAATAATGTTTTCTTATCTTTATGATGATATGGTTCTTTATAATGCAAACTAACGTTCAATATTTGTTTTTCAACAAACAAAAGCAGCGACAATGCAAATGATGTGATGAACTCTTACTTCAATATCATTATACAATTATTTTATGAATCTATTCATTTCAACTAATTTGAATTTATACAAACTTATCTAAACTTATTTTAACCTGTTTATGAATATTTGAATTTATATGAACTTTCTTAAACTTGTTTTACAAAAATAACTAACTTATTTTTATTATCTGAATTTTTTTTAAAGTGAAAAAATTAGGTGCATGAATAAACAAATGAAATTATTCAATACCTGAAAGCTGAAGAGTAGGAGTACTTGGCTTGTAACGCGATACCGAAAACCTCAATTGATTGACCACTATTGATCATAACACAAATGGAAACAATTGCTGACATTGCTGCTAAGCTCCTTAGTATGATTTGTGCTACAAAGAAGCTCTTGCACGACGAATTCGCCAACGATTTCACCTCAACATCGTATGAATCACCATTATTAATAGACGCCATTGGTATGAGCTTGTTAAGTTGCTAGGAACAATGAAGCGTTTACTAAACTAGCTTACTTAAAAGGGGCAGCAAAAGTAAACAAAGAAAAGAATAGATGTATGCAACAAGTTAATTTGAAAGATGTAGGTTGAAAATTTTGTAGTGAGGTTATTGAAATTATATAGAAGTTATCATGTGATTGCTTTGCTGGGTTATCCTGGACAAATTATATGGTAGCTTAAACTTACAACTTTGGTGTAATGTTAGTATTTAATTAGAATCAAAGATGTGATTTAGTGGGCCTCTTATGCCAAAAAATGAGGACATGTAGACATGTAGTCATGTAGCTTGATTTTAATATCATTACTTGGTTTTCTTTTGTTTTGGTTCACATATGTCTATCACTCTATCATAGTGTTTACTTACCTTGAAATACCCACTAGCTAGGCCACTAGAGTTTTGATTGACCGATGATATATTAATGAGAAGTGATAAATTTAGCACTGTTAGAGATATAGCGCGGTTATTGTTTAGTGTTTTTTTGGCACTGTTTGACATTGTTCACATTTTTTAAAATGTAAAAAAAAGAACAAATTTCATACAAATTCTAACATTGTTCAACTATATGCCAAACTTTTTCTTGTTAATTTCTAACATTGTCCAACCATATGCTAAACATTTTTTCAACGCAAACTAACCTTGTCCGTCAATCTTTATTGTGTTGACCAAAGTTTGACTTGTGCTTTATCTCTAGCTGCGCTAGCTTTGTACTTCCTCATATATTGATATGGTTGTTACACATGAAACAAAGAGGAAATGATTTTCGAACTCTTCTACCTCTATGATTTAAGTCTTCAATCTGTTTTTAAATTCATTGTGTGTATGAGGGCTGTTCAGTTACGAACATAGTAATAACCTGAATGAGATTTGTTTGTTTACATATACAAAATCTTAAGTCTTATAATTAAAAATTCGCCCCGATAAACTTTCATTTAGTTTTGGATCAAATCAACTTCATCTTAGATGAAAATCTTGAATTTAGAAAGAAAGGCTAAATCCTAAAAATGTATACCATATTATTTTAGATTGCTGGAAAGCTAATTTAACATTATTTTAGAAGATTGACCCTGGTATTTAGCAAATATAGATTAGAGTTTATGTGTTAAAGTTTAGAATTTACTATTAGAGTTTTTCAGTGTTTATTTAAAAGACGTGTTAACGATTTTGATTATCTCTTGAAAAACTGTATTTGATAAATCCAATAGCTGATTGTTGAAAGTTTACAGAGGTAAAATGTGTATTCTACCCTTAATCAAAACCCAATCTCTCTTCAAAAGCTCGAGTTTTAAGGCTAAAACTCTATCTCGAAAGCTCTTTTACCAAACTTTTCCATATACAAATATACACTTTTTCGTGGAAAATATTTTACACTCTATCAAACGGAACCTTAATCCCCTTCTTACCAAACAAGGCGAATCATTTCTTTCCCCATACAAATCTACAATCCTATATAGGTGTAAAATGGGGCACAATTTTCTCCCCTCATTTTGAGTAAATCGCCAAGTGAACGCAAAACCACTTTGTTTGTGCTTTAGGCATTAGGTCAGCCAAATGAAAACGTGATCATCATAGGATACGAGCACATAACAAAAAGAAGGAACAGTGGAAGTACAGCTGTATTTCCATATATTATTGTAGTGAGTTTTATTCACACTTACAACATGTATTACACTCGAGTAATTTTAGGTGAATCACTAACCCAATGCCATCATTCATCTAATCCTTGTATTATTGTATTACTCACTATGTTATGAAGTAAAATCATGACACTAGAATATTTTGATGTTGGGTACTTTTATAATGTATATAGTTAGTCTGATGTACTACATCATATGTGATGTGGGCGTGACCCATTAGAGTTTCGTTATTAGTAATTTACATACAACTTTTGCACGACTCTTATGTGTATTTGTAGATAAATGTGTTGCTATCAGAGGTATCAATTTTCGTCTCTGTCCGAAAAATCCAGTGGATTTTGACAAAAAATTGAGATTTTTGACCCATTTAAACTCATATTTTCAAATGCACTTAAACCCGTCAATTTTCAACCCGACACAATTCAACCCGGGGGGTTAATCACTTTTATTAGTTATTTTTATGTTTTGTTTATAATTTCTATCACATTAGACGATTAAACCTTTACTATTAATTTTCTAAACTTGTGTAATTATTGACAAATGTAATAAGCAACTTTTGAGAATTTAATTGTTGACAAATGTTTTTTTTCGATGCAAATGAGTCTCAAAGGCAAAATGAGGGAGGGTATATGTGTATTCAAACCCCTGATGATTACAAGGATCTAAGGTGAAGTTAGAGTTATTGCTCCAAACCATCCAACTTCTTCTAATTGTTGACAAATGTAGGGTAACATAGAATTTAATTTGTCATTATATATAATATTATCCAAAATTCTCCCATCCACCAATTAGCTATTCATTATTTATTTCATTATACATGGAGTAATAATTAGACTTTAGTATGTTAGTTGTCATTCCATCCCAACAACAACCTATGATGAGAAACACAAAATCGTGCAAATCTTGACATCAACGGTCATTCACTCATTCGTTTGATAGTTTATAAGTTCAATTTTTTTTTCTTCTCACTTGTAGATGTTCCAGTACGTGGTATGTACGTACTACCTGTTTAGGCAGAATTTAGCTAACCAGCTAGTCTACCTAGCTAGGGTCGAGACCTGCAACTAGATGKRTTAATCAATTTAAACGATAACGAATAAAGCAATAAAAAACGAAAGCAATGAAAGAAAGAACACGAAGGAAATGGTGACGCGGAAACCCAAATCGGGGAAAAACCGCGGGTAGTGATGAGACTACCAATCCACTATGACTTTGGCCTTCAACTGGCTTAGATACCGATTACAAGCTTTTTGTGTTTTTGCTAAATACGCATATAAGAATCCAGATGAGAGAGAGAGATTCAAGTGGAGTATGTGATACATTCGTTCTATATTTATACTAATACATATCTAGGTTATGAGGCTTCAGGTTGCCGAATGCTAGCGCGAATCTCTCAACCATTTTCTTCTAGCCGTTATCCCAGGTGACTTTTTATCCGTTAGCTACTTTTCCGCATGGGCTGCTGACCGATTCTTGGAATGACCGGTGGGCTGGACCTAGGTGAAATTCGGTATAACATTTGCCCCCAAATTGGACTTCATCTTGATCTTATTTATGAAGGGCAATTTCTCGTGCTTTCGCGCAATACCCATCTTCCCCATTACAGCCTTCCACTTGTCTTGACCGTTCCACGATTCCCATAACTGTCAGTCACTTAACTCTTTCAACTTCCCTTGGGTCTTTTCAAATTTAAAGTTGCCTTTGCTTCCTTCTCTTACTTCACTTCACTACCATTTCTTCGTTCTTCTCTCATTCATTTCTCCAGCACTCTTGCTTGCTTTTTCGCGCTTTTCTTGCTCGGAGTGTTATCATTCCTCTTTCAGGTATCTATTGTTTTTCTCTTTTTTCTCATTACTTTAGTTCGTCCATTGCTCGTTTAAAACAATCTGCTAGGAGAGGTCTAAGCTTATTCCTCTTAGGGCTTCTGTTGATCTCAAATGGGCGAGGACCTACATGAAGATATAGCGAGCACCATAACTGAAGCAGATCTTGCAAAAATACGGTTGCACGGCGGTTTCCCAGATGAAGCTGTTCTGATTGTCCCCAAACCAACCGATAGGCTTGAGAAATGTCCTTCTGGGCATGTTTGTTTCTATGAGTATCCTTTTCTTTTAGGCTATTCTTACTTATTCACCCCTTTGATACGTTCTGTTCTGAGCCAATTTCAACTGAGTCCCGGTCAGTTTCAACCGAAATTTTGGAGGGTTTGTAGTGTCATTGACCACTTGACTGAGTCTTGGGARACACCCTTTATTTATCGCGACCTTTGCCAWACCTAYTAYATMAAAAAGATTGCTAATGCTCGTTTTACCTTGAAGTTGAAAGCGGGTGAGGTAGATTTGGTAGGGGGAACGGAGGCATCTGACAAGGGATGGAAAGCCAGATTTTTCTTTGTGGCTTTGGATTCCTTGGGTTCAGGTTTAGATTGGTTAGTGGAAGGTTGGAATAGTGGAGGTATAGGTCTTTTTTTTTTTGTGGTTCTGTCATGCTTTTTATTTGGTGGTTTGGAGGTAACTTGGCTCTTTGATTCTCGTCTAATTTCTTTTTTGGTTTTGTTTTCAACGGTAGTTACTGATTGTGGCCCATCTCACGGATACTCGGCTAAGGTGGAGGCTTTCCTAGGCAATARCGCGGAATCTCRAAAGTTCGTGGACCATCCCAAATCTTCCGTCATGGCTTCAGGTGAGTTGAGGCGTCATAGTGGATCGTCTTTACGTTTTGTCCTTTTACYGCTCAGTTTCTGACATTTTTACYTCGGCTAGGTCWKGCTATGTCTGTGTCTGAAATGAGGGCTTTGTCTGCCAAGAAGCGGAAGGTCTCGGGTGATGGTGGTGCCCAACCTGCTGCCAAGGTTCATTTGGTTGAGCCAGTCATTGACATCACTTCTGATCATCCATCTCCTGCTGCTGGTACCAGGAAGAAGGCCGCTGAAACGTCGTCTGAAGGATCTGCTGCTGGGCTTCAATTATCGTTTCCCCGAGATTACCTGAACCATGAGGGGACAGTTGGCGGAGTTTGGCCGGAGATGGATTAGCTGTTGTTCCCGGCTGCTGCTGCTCGTCTGGGAGGGCAAGACCTGGAAGTGGTTCACAATGATGGTCTCCACCTGGCCCTTCAGCTGATTCAGAACTTCATGGTCTCTAAATCCGTCTTTCAGACTGCTGTTGTTCTCAAAAGGCGTGCCGGAGACTTGACCAACCAACTGGCTCATCTGACCAAGGAGAAGGCTACCTGGTCAGCTGAGAGGAAGCAGCTGGAGGCGTCGGTAGCTRCGGAGAAGGCCAAGCGAGAGGAGCTGGAACTGGCTATTTYRGAGCTYAAGGAGACGGTTGCCGTGGCTCGCCARGATAAGGCGGACACGGTGATCACTGAGCTGGCCAAGCTGTCCTGGAAGGTTAAGTTCAAGAGGCCTGTGGATGATGAGCTGACCGCCAACATGGATGCCTACGTGGGCTCCCTTGGTGACATGAAGGACTTGGAGGATGAGGAGTTCAGGAAGGAACTTCTGGCTGCTACGGTGAACCCTCAATCTAGCTCTGTTCCGCCTCCGTCTGCTGGGGAACCTGTTCAGGTAGCTACTCGGACCTCTTCGCTGCCTGACTGTGAAAAGATGCTGGATGATGCGGCCAGTCTGGGTGGACCTGGCATTCGGCTAAACTTTGGTGGAGATTTGYTTGTGGAGGACCCAGCTGATGCTGCGAGGGTTCCGCCATCTGAGTAGATCACCTGTTTCATTAACAAACTTTTTAGCTATAACGTATTAGGCTACAGCCGCGGCATGTGCGGCTTTAACTATCTGAACTTGACTTGTTTTTTGATTATTTCGTTTGGTGCTGCCTTGGGCAGCTGGATTTTTAGGTTGGCCACTGGTGAGTGGYCCTTTTGTTAGTCTATATTTYGACATTYGTATGAACTTYGCGTTTTATTTGCTTTTCGATATAACTTCGTTACAACTTTTATTCATGCATGATATCCTTTTTTGGCTAGCCGTCCTTTTCATGTGAGTACAAGTATGTCTCTTTTACATCGATATGCTTTTCTAGTGGCTAGCTACTGAGGGTTTACCTCAGAAACAGTATCATTTTAGGTGACAAGCGTTCCAGCTTCTGGGGATTTCCGTGCCTTCAGGTGTGATCAATTTGTAGGCTCCATTGCCGAACGTCTTGCTGATCTGATAGGGGCCTTCCCAGCTAGCTCCTAGCTTGCCTGCGTTCAGCTCTTGGGTGTTCTGGAACGTTCTTCTTAGTACCCAATCTCCGATTGCGAACGTCCTGGCTTTCACCTTTTTATTAAAACTTTTGGCTACTACCTGCTGGTAAGCTGCCATCCTTGTATGGGTTGCGTCTCGTATTTCTTCTATGGTGTCTACATCTAAGTGTAGCTCCCTTTCATTTTCTTCTTCGGTGATGAGCCCGTATCTCGCCGATGGTACAAGATATATGTCTTCTTGGTCTTGGGGATGCATAACGAATTTGGTTTATATTTTCCCATGTAGTATAGTGCATTTTCTTATGATTTGTTAATATATTGTTGTTTTTTCCATGGTTCTTTTTTTTTTTTGTTGTTCTATTATCCCATCGTTGGCACTACATACGGCGCAGTATTGCGTCTATATGAGGTAGGGAAGGCAGTTTGGTTGGCGACGTATTTAGGGAGGCTTAGGTTATTTTTAAAGGCATCTGTGTTAAAATCATGACTAATGGGGTTCTCAGGGTGGTAAACGAACCCGTCCAGTTATTTTGAGGGGGCTGTTTTGTTCTGTTTCATTTACCTCGGTTCTTTTTACTTACCAGACCACGTTGGCTAGCCCATCCGAGTAGGATATTCTCTTATCTTACCGACCGCAGCAGTTCGGCACCTCATCATTATTATCATATTCCTCTCAGGGTGCGAATTTTCGCCTCTTCTGTTTCACGGCCGCGTGGGGGTCCACGTTTAGCCGGTGAGTTATCACGCTGGGTCTATGCCTGTCATGTCCTCGTGGGACCAAGCAAAGCAATCTTTGTTAGTTTTCAAAATTCTAGTCAATTACCTCTTTCCGCCTGGTTCTAAGCTAGCTGCGATTAACAAGTTTGCTTGGGCATGCTGGGGATCCGCGCCACTTCGTTTAGATCTTGGTCGTTGGGCTTAGCGGCACCGAATCTAGCTGTAATTGCTAGGTGTTCCTTCTTGGCTTTAGCATCAGCTATAGTACTCCCGGGCCATCTTGCAGATCTCCCCTAATTTCCTGCACACCCAGCTAGTGGGAACTTAAGAACTTGGTGGTAAGTCGAGGGTACGCTTCTCTTATGAAGTCTAAGGGGTACCCAAAATAACATTATAGTAGAACGACTATCTACTACGTTAAATTGGTGGGCGAGGTTCACCCTTGATCGCGATATAGGTAGAGTGACCTCGCAATGGTGTGCTGGGATTCCCACTGAACCCTACTAGGACAGTGGATTTCCGCACTATATCTTTTTCTTGTAGCCCCATACTTTCTAACGCGCTTTTGAAGATCACGTTAGTGGAGCTACCTGCATCAATTAATATTTCTTTTAATCAAACAATTAGCTATGGTTAGGGAGTTAACCAAACTATCGTGGTGTTCCTCACCGTTATCTTCGTCGTCGAAGGTGATAGGCATGCCTGCTAGCATGCTTATCCAGGTCGGACCTGGGGCTAGCCGGCTGCCCATCTTCTGGCTCGCCTGGCGCTCCTTTTGGCTGCAGAGTATGTTAATCCACATACGTCTGAGCCTCCGGCTATTTTACTAAGTATCCTTCACATGGGATGGATCCGGGAGGAGCAGAAGCTCCTGATTTCTTCTGTCCTGCTTATCACGGCTACCAGTATTTTGGTTATTGTTATTTCCGCGATTATTGTAATTTGCTTACCTCTCGGCTTAGCAGGTGGTCTAGTGACCTTGCTTAGCAGCCAGGCTACTCCTTTTTCAGGGCGCTGCATCTCCTCCGTAGTGTGGCACCGGTCATGGTGGTAGCCACACCACTGTGGAGGGTCTTTTCGCTATCAGGTTAAGGCTTTTAGATGGCCACCTAACGGGGGCATCTAGCTTAGCCATCGCGTCGACAACACCTGCAACATCTACGGTGAAGCAATAGCTAGAGATAGGTGGATACTCACACGACTTACTGCTTTATACCTGTTCGGTACTAGCCCCTGGCCTCTCTGCTGGTCGGTGGTACTGCTCCTCCTCGACGCCTGTTGTTTGCCTCGAGGGGAGGCTCGATTCTCGGCTGGAGCAGCTAAGATCTTCCTAGCTGCCTCGTCTTCTTCTACCCGGATCTCAGCTCTAGCTCTCGTCTGTACGTCGGCAAAGGACGTACAAGGGTAACTG
>SNQN01002262.1:13649-34510 GCA_008642245.1 Bassia scoparia | reverse complement strand
GTCAACTCATAATATAGCCTCGATTGAGGGGTTAGTCCTCTTCTGAACGCTTCTATTGTGGTAGACGCGTCCAGGTTTTTAATAGATATCATTTCAGAGCTGAACCTGTCTAGGTATTTGCGCAACGTCTCTCCAGGTTTCTGGACGATGAAGTATAAATCACTAGGCAGTTTATCTATTGCCCTGCTGCTAGCAAATTGTAGGTAAAACTTATTAATCATTGTAGCAAAATTTTGGATGCAACCTGGCTTTAGGTTGATCAGCCACTGTAGGGCGGGCCCTGACAGTGTCGATCCGAATGACTTGCACATGGTGGCTTCTATCAGATTCCACGGGATGGATAGGGCCCACATCCTCTGCTTATACTGCGCTACATGATCATGGGGGTCAGTGGTACCATCATATAATTTAGGCATAGCAATTCCTACCTTTTTAGGGATCTTTGGCCTAGCGATGGCGGCCACGAAGGGGGAACGGGTATAACCGTCCGCGGCCTCGTGGGCAACTGGAACCGGAGCACCTGGAAGTTTGGCTAGCATCCTCATCATTCGCTTATTTTCGGATTCTAGCTTAGCCAACCTCCTGGTGCTGGGATCGGAGCCTTCTTCTTCAGGGGATCCCTCTTATTCAGGGGTTTCGTACTCGCCGCTCTCGGGATCTTCCATCTCGTCTTCGCGGAAGGAGGGGTCTTCCTCACCTTCTGATGCGGCGGTTACTTCAGCCCTTAAGGCTTGAAGGGCCAGCCGGTTTTCTTCCTTACTCTTTTGGAGTTCTTCCCTGTAGGAGGACAACAGTTCCAGYAATTCAGAATTGCTGGGGGGGTTAGGAGTGCCAATTTCAGAAGTCATAGTAGAAAGTTTCGAATTGTGCGATTGAAAGGAAAGTAGAGTAGTAAGAGTATACTCCCGTAGATATTTTTTTTTTTAACAAATCAAGCTGCAGGCCCCACGGTGGGCGCCAAAATGTTTAGGCAGAATTTAGCTGACCAGCTAGTCTACCTAGCTAGGGTCGAGACCTGCAACTAGATGGATTAWTYAATTTAAACGATAACGAATAAAGCAATAAAAAACGAAAGCAACGAAAGAAAGAACACGAAGGAAATGGTGACGCGGAAACCCAAATCGGGGAAAAACCGCGGGTAGTGATGAGACTACCAATCCACTATGACTTTGGCCTTCAACTGGCTTAGATACCGATTACAAGCTTTTGTGATTTTGCCTAAATACGCTATAAGAATCCAGATGAGAGAGAGAAAATTCAAGTGAGTATGTGATTACATTCGTTCTATATTTATACTAAATACATATCCTAGGTTATGAGGCTTGAGGTTGCCGAATGCTAGCCGCGAATCTCTCAACCATTTTCTTCTAGCCGTTATCCCAGGTGGACTTTTTATCCGTTAGCTACTTTTCCGCATGGGCTTGCTGACCGATTCTTGGAATGACCCGGTGGGCTGGACCTAGGTGAAATTCGGGTATAACACTACCCATATTCAGTGTGGAGTAAAACATATACACTGGTTACCATGATCATTCATTTTAGGAAAAATTCATAAATAACCCCCTATGTTGGACCACTTTAAAAGCAATGAAAAATTGTCAACAATTATCCATATTTTCCAACTCTTTAAAACAATTACCCGAATTACGTTTTTTAACAACTATCCACTATTTTTCTTCTTCTGCGAATCACTACTTAATTTCATTTTTTCTGGTCATTGCAACCACTACAAACCACACCACAAATGCTGCCCATCTGCTAAACCATCCATCAACCACCAAAACCACCCCACTTGGTTGTTACCCACCCCAACAACCTCGAACAACCACTAATTGAACACAACAATCCCCAATCGAACACCATAATATCATAGGATTGATATACTGCGGAGTATTGGGAACTCCTTTGGATCCTTTGTCAAAGCGAATATACCGGGAGCCCAAAGGAATAGGGCAGCTTATGCAAGGGTCTGTTGTTTGCTTAAGGAGGGGGAGAGGATCCTAGAAATGATCTGGATAGCAGACAAACACCAAAGGATTCAGGTTGGGGATCACAAGATTATGGAAGGGCGAACGCAACAACAGCCAACCAAAGAAGTAATGAGGGGCCATCTGTGTCCTAATCTGGGTGGTGCTACTGAAGATGGCACTGTGACTACGGAGGAGGGGTGGACTAAATTCAATCGGAAGAAAAAAGTCAAAATCCAACCACATGGTGAACAAGGGTCTCAACGATAAACAAAATTGGCGACAAGTTACTGATAATAGTAAAAAAAATCAAAATTCTAGTGTTGAAAGGGAGAATATTTCTTCGGCTGGCTCAACTCAAAACCGAGTTGAAACAAATTCTCAAAACAAAACCATGAACCGGGAGACACGTGTTACAAATACGAACCACAACAAAAAAGGTGTTCCAACCCAACTAATCCCCACTACCTCTACTAACATGAACCASCATAAACCTTTTATCTTCTCCTCTGTATCTTCTACCACCATCAATACCACCTCAAAACCCAACCAAAGATCGAAAATTACAACAACAAAAAAAACCCACAATCCAATCCACCACCCAAGCATGACCACCAGCGACTACCGGCTATATCCCAACCAACAGATCAAGTTTTCACTTCCATCGACACAACCACCAGAGATCTACCACATAGTCCACACACCAACGTGGGAGGACAACATCACCTCATCCCTTCAGCCTCCAACTTGGACTTTCTCGGAAATCAATGTCAACAAAATGAAATTCTACCTACCACCGGAGAAGCCGAGTGGTCAACCGAAACGAGTCTCCAATCTAGTCATTCGGCGCATCCTAAGAGAGCCGAAATCAGTCTCGAAGAAATTGAAGGGCTTACTGATGGAATGGCCACAAACAGCGGAAGACCAAACACAGTCAATCTTGTCCCAACTCACCTACCCGAGCTCTTAGTTCTGGATATGATGATGAATCAGGTTCCCACTCTGATTCAATGGTTTTTACGAAGAGATCCAAGGCTTACAAACTCGGATTGTGTTTTACCACCGGAATTGGCACTTCATGCATTCCGGTGCCTATCCTAACTCCAATGAGAGACATCTCATTGTTGACCTTACATCATATGTCTCTTTTAATGGAAAGTTGGGGAAACAGACTCAAGATGATGCGGATAGCCTATCAATGGGAACAGGTGTTCTTGATTGCAGCTTAGGAGGACAAGATCAGGGCAGACAACAGAACCATCCATATATAGTGGACGGGGAAGGACAAAGTATTGTATAGCCCGAGGTTAGGGAGGAAAGTAGATCTAGAGAGCTTGTAGAGATTGAAACATTAGGAGGCCAGAGAGGAACTCCTAAGAACACCAGTTGTGCCCAGATTCATGTCTAGTCTGGCATGGAATTGTATGGGTCTAGCTCGACCCTCTTTCAAGGGCAACTTCTACCATATCGTACAGACACACCGTCCTGATGTTGTAGTACTTACTGAGCTAAGGGTGGGGAAAGAGCATTGTGAAGACATCCTTAAAGATGTTCCTTATGATAGATATGATCGGGTTGAGACATTGGGATTTTCTGGGGGGATTGCGGTGCTATGGAACTCCTCGAATGTCACCTTCACGACAATTCGAAAGAGTGCCCAATGCATCCAAGGAGTGGTCCAGGTAATTGCTTCCTCCTTTTCTTACTATTTTTCCGCAAATTATGGTAGTCCTAAATTTAGAAATAGGAAATTACTATGGGAGGAATTAATTTGTTTTGCCAGCTTGATTTCGGGTCCGTGGGTTGCAATGGGCGATTTTAACTCCATCATTTCACCATCGGAGAAATTTAGAGGGAAATCCCCAAATATGTATAAAATGAATTACTATGCAAATAGCATGAATAAATGCAATTTTGTTGATGTGGGTTATGAGGGCCTGAAGTATACTTGGACTAATAAGAGGAAGCAAAACCCAAATTTTGAGAGACTGGACAGAGCTTAGGTGAAAACTGAGTGGCTTCAAGTTTTCCCAGACACTAATCTCCATCATCTGCCAAGGTTTAATTCCAATCAGTGCCCTATTCTCTTAAACCCTACACCACAAAGGACAACAAGAAATCCTAGACTTTTCAAATGTGAGCCAATATGGTTTTTGGACCCTTCCTTTGATGCCTTGATTGACCATGAATGGGATAAAACCCCTACCTCCTTGTCCTTCCCTAGCAAGATTCTCCACCTCCAAGGACCTATCACAAAGTGGGCTAGGGAGTGTTTTGGTTCGATTTAGAAAAAGGAGAGGGTCATGTTGGCTAGGTTACAAGGAGTTCAAAGAGCCTTATGTTCTAACCCCCACTCTCACTACCTGTTTGACATAGATATAGCCCTGCATGAGGATTTAAATTAGGTTTTTAAGTAAGAAGAACAATTGGCTTAATGAAGGGGATAGGACACAAGTTTTTGCCACAAGTCAGTCCTCATTAGGAGGAAAACAAATAGAATCACTCAATTGCAAACTTCAGTAGGGGAAACCATCCGGGACCCATGGGAGTTGCAAAGTCATATTTCTGATTTTTTTTCAATCCCTGTTTACTACTTCCAAGTCTATAGTGCCCTGCTGGATGAACTCTCTCCCATTCCCCCCTCAGACTTGTCTTTAATTAGCCTTGTTTCTTGTCCTGATACTCAGGTTTTCAAGAGAGCCTTGTTCTCAATTGGGCCTCTGAAGGCATCGGGCCTAGATGGGTTTCATGCCATGTTTTTCCAAAAACAGTGGGACCAATTAGGGCATGACCTGGTGAATTACATCTCCCCTATCTCTGATCTATCACTAGAACTATTCCAATTGAGATAAATCACACACATATTGCCCTTATTCCAAAGGTTAATAATCCAGACTCCATTAAATAGTTTAGACCGATTAGCTTGTGCAACACCATTTACAAAGTAGTGACTAAGGTCCTTATCAACAAACTGAAACCTTTATTAGGCACCCTCATCTCACCAAATCAAAATGCCTTTATCTCAAATAGGGGGACAAATACCAACTATATAGTGGCAACTGAGATACTTCACTCAATGAGTAAAAGGAAAGGGAAAAGGGACAATTTGCCTTTAAAATTGACCTAGAGAAAGGCTACGACAAATTGTAATGGGATTTCATTAGAAGTTGCCTCCTAGGGTTCAAATTTGACAGAGACACAATGGAGTTAATCATGAGCTACATCACCAGAACCTCAACCTCTGTGCTTGTCAATGGCCAACCTTCCAACACCTTCACCCCATCTAGAGGCATTAGACAAAAGGATCCACTTTCACCCTACATCTTTATTTTGTGTATGGAATGGCTCTCCAAGCTAATCCACCAGGAATGTTATGAGGGTAATCAGACCCCTTTCTCTATAAGGAGAGGCTCTGCTTGAATTTCACACCTATTGTTTGCTGATGATATTCTTCTTTTTGGGGAGGTTAATAATAACACTTTGACCACCATGATTGATACTTTGGACCTCTTTAGTTATGTTTCAGGGCAGACCATCAACATGGACAATACCAGAATAGTTTTCTCATCAAATACTCATCAAGATATGGTTAATACTTTTGGGGAGAGCTTGGGGTGTGTGAGAGCTACTAACTTGGGGATTTATCTAGGGTACCCACTGACCCATAGGAGACCCACTAAGAATCAATTGATGCCTATTGTGGAAAGTATTAGGAAGAAATTAGGGATGTGGAAGATCTCTTACCTCTCAAAGGCTGGGAAACTTTGTCTCATAAATGCTACAATAAATTCTATTCCTTCCAATTTCATGCAATACCTCCCTCTCCATAAAAGCATCATTGATCAGATTGAAAGTCTAGCAAGAATTTTTTTCTGGGAAAATAGTGAAACAGGAACAGGGGTTCCTTTGGTTTCTTGGAAGGAGGTTTGTAAACCCAATTGGGCTGGGGGATTGGGTGTCAAGGACATCAATCTATTCCAAAAAATCCTTTTTTGCTAAACTCTGCTGGAAGTTAACCTCCTTCCCTAACAACCTAGCTTCTCAAATAATCCACACAAAATAAATTCAAAGCACAGCCTCCCCTTCTCTTTCGGGAAGGGCTCATTCCTCTGGAAGTCTTTGAACCTAGGATGGTCCCTGTTTACCGGTTGTTGTACTTGGGCAGTGGGGTCAGGGGAAAGTATTTCTTTCTAGCTTGATAGATGGTGCACGGACCAACCCCTTTCTTCAGTCCTCTATGATCCCCTCCCCCTAGATTATGAGTCTCTTAAAGTGTCTAGCCTCATTAAGGACAATAACTGGGATTTCACAAACTTACGTACACTACAGTTTGCCTCGTGAATTAAAGTTTACCATAGCCAGCATTCCCTTACCCATTTCCACACAACAGGATAGGCCGGTCTCTAAATTTATGCTTAAAGATAAATTCTCAGTAAAAAAGGCTTACAATTCTTTTTTCACAAAACAAGTTAGTCAGGAAGAGTGGAAAAAATTGCTCTGGGGGTTCAAAAACCTTGCCCAAATTGAAAATTTTCATGTGGTCAGTCTATCGAAATAGGCTTCCAACCAATGAGAACCTAGCCATTAGAGGGATTTCTAGGACTACAAAGTGCCCTTTTTACCCTTTTGAAGTAAAGTCTGCTGAACATATCCTCAGAGCTTATGTTAGGTCTAGGGAGGTGTGAGCCAAACTCCTTGATTTTGAGATTAATGCTAGCTATACCTGATTTTCATCCATGGCTGGTGGGGAATCTTGCTGCAACTTCTGAAACTGAAAGGATCCCAAATAATCTTTTCTTAACCTTTTTCCTTTGGATCCTATGGAAAAGAAGGAATAACACCTGGGTCTTTCAACAAAAAAAAAAAAAAAAATCTCAGCTGATTACTGTATAACCTTAGCTAAATGGGCATGTTTGGAATTAATCACTCATGGCAGATATGGGGGGACTTCTATAATTCCACCAAACTTTAATCAAGTTGAAGTTAACACTTGGTGGGTACCATCACCAATGGGCACAATTAAATTGAATGTTGATGCCTCCTGGTATAGAGAGATTGGTTATGGTTCAATTGCAGGTGGAGCAAGGGGATAGCTCGGGCCAGTGGATCCAAGGACAACTAAAAATGGTCAAAACATAGTGCAGATTGCGGACGTCTCGATTTCGAAAGATTCATCGATATCGAAAATCATTGCTAGCGTCAAGCGTGAAAAGGTCTAATATGAGCTATGCCAAAGTTGCAAATTAATTATGCCATTGATTGTAAAAGTTATAGTAGATGATGTATGACTATTATTTAGGAAATTTGGTGAGTAACCCCACAACTTTTCCAGTTTTTGTTAACAATTCCCACTTTTTTTATTTTTTATTTTTTGTAAATAACCCCACAACTTTGGCCTTGTTATAGAAATCACCCCCTTTTGAACTGAGTCTGTTAAAATATAACTTGGAAAATTTTCATGTTCAAATGGGAGTGATTTCAATAACGAAACCAAAGTTATTAGAGTTATTTAAAAAAATAAAATTGTGAGAGTTATTAACAAAAATTGGAAAAATTGTGGGATTACTCACAAAATTTCATACTCCGTATTATTTAATGAAATTAATTCTTCCAGTAAAAAAAAAGTGGTCTATAGGAAATCTATCAAAGATAATATCCTTATTTTTGAATTTTATTTTTTTTTTGTGGGAAAGATAATATCGTAATTATATCTTATATTGTTTAGAAAACTCAAGTACAGGATATATTTCTCTATTATATAAGCTACCAAGTACTCAGGGTTTTGATTTATAAAAAAAAAAGGTAGTCAGAGTTTTTCAAAAGTCACAAATTCTCAGCAGTCAACACCATAACGCTAAAACATGGCGAAAGTTAATCACGTCAGAAATCCCCTTGAGCAAGATGGTACAACGCTGCTTTCGACTCGATTCGTCATCACTCAGTTTTTGCTCAGGCTTTTGACCGTTGCATTTACGATAACAGCTATTGCTCTCATGGCATCTAGCACAGCCAAGATTTCTATGGTTGCCCTCGGACTCAACTTTACTGCGCGTTACAGTTACTCCTCCGCCTACAGGTATGAGCGTTCATTCACTGTTGATTGTTACATCTATCCGATAGGTGGTTTCAAAATATTACGAAATAGATGTTACGCTTTAATAAAATCATATTGATTGAATTTTTTTGGCGATAGGTTTCTGTTGGGGGCAGATATTGTTGTTTGTGCTCTAGTTGTGGTGTCCTTGGTTGTTGGATACGTTCTGTACCGGAAACAAGTGAATTTGAATTGGTTATTCCACTTGTTCCTAGTGGATTTGGTAAGTTGCATTCATGTTATCAAATTATTTTCCATTACAAAATTTATCTACAGCAATAGAATTTATCAATTTAGAGATATGTCAAATTTGACACAAATTAATAATCGATTGTGTGTCTAATAAAAAATTTAAGATGGATCCCTAGATTAAACTTCGATTGTTCGGTGGTGATTCGATTGAAGCAGATTAAGTATTTAGGGTTTATTATGTGATTTTTTTAATTAAAAAATGCAAATTTTTCAATAATTACTCACATTTTTTTACCAGTTTTGAAGTATTTTTTGTGTCAATTTTAAAAACAACTACGAGAATTGTTTTTAATTTAAAAACAAATAAAAAATTTCTAAATAGTCATGCCTTCTGCAAGTTTGAAAACATAAAATGTGCGCATTTGTTTTAAATAAATAAAAAATAAGTAGTTATTTTTTAAAAAAAAGTTGATAGTTGTTAATTTTGGCTTAAAAAATCGAATTTTCCTTTCACTAATCTATAATTTTTGTCCTTTTCAATTAAAACTTTCATCAATATAACAGTAGATAGCAATAATCAACATATTAGTTTGATTAATTTTGTTACGTATTTCACCACTACCGATTTTTGTTGTAGATTTCAAACAATAAATTAACCTAATTATACATCATTTACAATATGTATGAAAACGAGAAAGTTTGACACTTTAACCTTTTTAACAATTTTGATGACTTTTGTTTAATTTTGACAGGCATTGATGGTATTGATGATATCTGCCTGCGGAGCAGCAACTGCAATAGGGTATGTAGCAATAAATGGACAACCACAAACACTATGGTTCAGCGTATGCGATAGGGCTGGCACTTTCTGCTTGAAAAATGGGATTTCGATTGCATTTTCATACCTTTCTTTTCTTTGCCTCTTTATTCTCACCGTCATGACTACTTATAAGATGTTTATATCTTAAACTTGTGCACGCCGTCAATCCGTCATTATATATAATATAAGTACGAGCATTTTTTATTCTTTAAATGATACATTATTTATAGCACGAATTATTTTACAATGAACTGTCAAATCAATCTATTACAAGTTTTGTAATGTAATTTAATGATAAACAATCATTTTTCCATTTATTTTTTTGTTGCACATCTTTTTTCCATTTAAAATCTTGAGTTTTATCCTTTTTCAATACAAATTTAATGAAATTATAATTTTCTTCTTTACAATTTTTTTTACTATATATTTATTTGTTCTTTTGGATTCTTAGTAACGACTTGCGAATATACTTTATGAAAATAAATTTTTTCTACAAGATTATTTGAAATTGTTATTGAATTTCACTAGTTCATTCTAATTATTATAAATATTATGTTATTATATTTAATTATACATAAGCAATTTAGAAGGAGAAAATTTAACAAAGTTTGTGGTAAACTAATTTTGAAATTCCATCATAAAAGACATTCATATACGGAGTACAACATATTTATTTTTACTTATTTGAAATTGTTTTGCAGTAGACTTTCAAATATATGGTTTTGTATGACACAAATCAAGGCTCAAAGCACACAACAAATCCAAAACAATAACCTCAGCTTATTCAGCCCTCTACTAAGGTTTTGGAAATTTTACAATAGTGAATAAGATTAGTATATAATAATACAGTAACAAATATATGTATATAGATTTATAAAAAAATATATGAAAATTTGCCATTAACTACTGATGTGGCATGAAATGCCACGTGTCAGCTCAGGAGAGGTTACGAGGATCCAACATGGCCCAAGGATCCATGCCACGTGTCAGGAGTCAAGTGGCTCTTGACCTATATACGTTCAGTTGGAAACCGGACGCACTTCGTAAATTAAACTGCTTAATCAAGCAAAATAGATGAATCTACGCTCAAGAGGGTGACAAGTGTCACACATCCAACCCTTTAAGGTACAAGGCAAAAGCCTATAAATACCCCTTGAGAGGCCTCATAATTGATACAATTTTTCATACATTTGAGAACATTGAATTAATACTTAAGCAACTATAGAACTTTATCTCTCTAACCTCTCTCTACATTAAATTGCATTTATTACTTTCCTCCTTCCTTTACTTACTTAGGCATCGGAGGGGAGATAATCCGAAAAGGATTATTCTCCTTCTTGTAGGTGCTAAGGAGCATCGAGGAACTTGAAGTGCTAAGCCAACGCCGAGTTCCACTCCAAGGTCAGCTCCCTCGAAGTAGCATTGACGGGAAGCCTCCACCCTTCTCTTAACCCTGCAGCAGAGGAAATCTTGTAGCGTGCTAAGCCAAGACTTGCTACAACATTTGGCGCCGTATGTGGGGAGGCGATCAGAAATGGCTTCAAGGGATGATCAAACTAGACAAGGAAGGAACACTCCTCCATCTTTCGAGAAAGATAGCAACTTAAATGGGGAGAACCACCCCGATCATTCTGTCTTCCATGTTGTGGAAGATTTGGGTACTTACGTGGGAACTGAGCTCTCCCTCCCAAACTTGGATGGACGATATGTTACACGTGATATGCTCAAGGATGAAATAGGCGCGGGAGTGTCCGAGATAATGGATCGTTTTTCGGAGCAGCAAGACCTGAAGGCGCAACTCTAAGCCCTCAAAGAAGAGAATGCACGCTTGAAGGCCGTGCGTGATGGAAAGACCAAGGCCGGTGGTAATGAAGACCTCGCCAAGACTCAGACCATAGAATACAGCACTCCCGTGGTGCCAAATCTGAAGACTACAAAGGTCAAGCACCCTACTCCCAGAGACAAAGGGAAAAATGTTGAGACTCAAATCGTTCCCATTGAAAGGGAGAAGAGCCAGGTTAGGAGATACCGCAATACTCCTAAGCCCCTTTCCATTGCCCCAAGGACTCAATCAACGAGGGGTTTGTATCGCTTTAACAATGATGGTGATGATGAGTTGTCTACCAAGAGTCGTGAGTCTGAGGACGTTCGAGCACTCATTGAAAGAAAGAGGTCTGAACGTGAAGCTTCTTCAATGGATGTCAGGGCTATCATCTAGAGAAGGAAAGAGCAAGTTGAGAGCCAAGATGTCAGGAGGATCCTTGAAAGGAAGAAGGCTGAGAAGCTTAAGCAAGTGACTCTTGATGATGAACACTCCCTGACAGGATCTACTTCATTATGCACTGATCCCTCTCATCGTTCTCTTCGAACGCATGGACCTACACATTATTCCACCAGCCATCATACAGAATGCCATCAAGATCAAGAACCAGAGGTTCGTTCTCACCGAAGTGGGGGTTATCACCGAAGCGGTGCTAACCAGAACGTAGGATTCGGATTCCCGTCCCAAAGGACGGAGGGGAGGTTGCAAGGACTTCCACTCACCGATAAGAGTCCTTTCTCTGCTTCTATTTTGATGGCAACACAATCTCAAAAAGTTAAGTTCCCTTCCATCGATGCTTATGATGGAACCACCGATCCAGACGATCACTTGGCGATGTATAAACATCTCATGCTGACCACACAAGCTGATGACGCAACATGGTGCAAATATTTCCCGGTTACCCTCAAAGGGTTAGCCCAAAGGTGGTTTAGCGGCCTCCCAACAGGTTCCATTCATAATTTCAATGAACTAGTTGTTCTTTTTACTCATCATTTCATGGCGCATCGCCAAGAGCAAAAAAGCAGCTTACATTTGGGAAGAATTCAACAACGACCCAATGAAAGTTTAAGAAGCTACGTCAAACGCTTCAACAATGAGACTCTTCAAATCCCTGATCTGCCAGACCGAGTGATTCTAGATAATTTCTATCGAGGATTGGATGAGGACAGCCCCTTCAAATTCCAAATGGTAAGGCAAAGGGTACAAGATTTGAATGAAATGATGAGGAAAGCAGAAGCATGGATACGTGCCGAAGAAGTCTGCGCCATTAAGAAGGCCAAAGAGAAGGTAACTCTTCCCTCCTCCAAGCCTCAAAGTAATCAGGTGCATCGTAATGTTGGTCATGAGAAGAAGAGGTCTAGCACTTGGAACATAGAGGAAGAGGGAACCTCTAAAAAAGGAGTAGCTAGAAAGAAGAAGAAATTCAACTACAACCCTACAGTGGAATACACCAAAGATCTTTTCCACGTGTACAAAGAAGTTAGCAAGGATGTGCACATAGAAGATCCCCCATCAATYAAGACCGAGTTGGATACTCGGGATAAGTCCAAATATTGTCAATTCCACAAAGACATTGGTCATGTTACTGGAGATTGCTTCACGCTACAAAGAACCATGRATCGTTTAGCGCATCAAGGAAAGGTGAAGAAGCATCTCATCAAGCGGTTTCTGAAAAAACCGTCATCAAAGGATGATGCCCCACATAGCGAACATTCCGACTCTAAAATAGTTCATATGATTTCTGGAGGGTTTGCAGCGGGAGGACCCACCGTGGAGGGTCAGAAAGAGTATGCAAGCAAGCTGCCTCAAGTAATGGCTGTTGATGGTGAAGCCAATGCTAAAGAAGTATTCCCAGATGTTCTCATCTACGGGAAGGATCGTGGGGAGGTAAGCACCCCCCATGATGATCCTCTCGTTGTAGAAATGAAGGTCGCGGATAAGCAGGTCTGTCGAATCCTCATTGATACAGGGAGTTTGTCGGATATCATTAGCTTTGAATATCTTCAAAAGTTGAAGTACAACGATGATGATCTAGTCCCTTGTCATAATCCGATCATTGGATTTGGTGGGGGTGTGATCCAACCAGTAGGGACTGTGACCCTACCTCTTCGAATGGGAAAGGAAGATAAGTGACGACATATGAAGGTTAAGTTTTTGATAGTCCAGAACATGTCAGCATACAATGTGATCCTTGGACGTCCAACCTTGAACGCGTCCAAATCAGTGGTGGTTACACATCTCATGTTAATGAAGTTTGTGYGTAATGATGGCAAGATAGGAACTATCTATGGTGATCAGCAAGTYGCCAGAGAGTGTTACCTTACCATTGTCCGACCACTTGCTGGGGGCAAGGAGAAGGAGTTAGCAGAGTCGTCGGGAAAGAGAGTTCAGAAAAAACGGAAAGCAGGTGAAGTCCTAATGGTGTATGGACTACACCAAGAAGCCATGGCAATTCATGGGTTGTTTGCCTCTATGTCTCGACCTGAACCAGGGGGCTGATAAGAAGACTTTGCCATTGACCCTACTATTCCAGAAAGGACGGTGAAGGTTGGTGAAGAGATGGGTGAAGAAGTTGGAAAAGGGCTCAAAGTTCTGCTAAGAGACTATAAGGATGTTTTTGCCTTCTATGTGGAAGAGATGTCGGGGTTGGATCCAAAGATCGCCCAACATAGTCTAAATGTTGACCCCATAATGAAGCCAATCAGAGAGAAAAAGAGAAACTTGGGGCCGGTGCGTAGCAAAGCAGCCGATGAGGAGGTGACGAAGATTCCTGATGCGGGTTTTATTCGTTCATGTCAATATCCCGAATGGGTCGCGAATGTGGTGTTGGTTCCAAAACCCAACGGAACGTGGAGAATGTGTGTGGATTACACTGACCTTAACAAAGCTTGCCCTAAGGATAGTTTCCCACTCCCTAAGATCGATAAGTTGGTAGACTCCACAGCGGGGCATGAAGCCATGAGCTTTGTTAATACTTACTCAGGATTCCATAAAATCCCTCTAAAGGAGGAAGACAAGGACAAGACAGCCTTTGTCACCGACAATGGGTTGTATTGTTACAAGGTGATGCCATTTGGCCTAAGGAATGCCCCTGCAACCTTCCAAAGATGTGTAAACACCATCTTCGTTAAGCTGCTTGGAAGGAACGTGGAAGCTTACATTGATGACATGATCATCAAAAGTAAGAAGGAGGATCATGTTTGAGACCTAAGGGAGACCTTCGATACACTCCGACACTTTGGCATGAAGCTGAACCCAAAGAAGTGTGTGTTTGCATTGGAGTTACGTTGGGAAATTTTTTGGGATTTTTGGTTGATGAACGAGGCATCGAGGCAAATCCGGATAAAGTCAAGGCATTTCTCGACATGCAATCTCCAAGAAACGTCAAGGAAGTACAGAGGTTGATGGGGTGCTTGGCAGCGTTAGGAAGATTTCTATCAAAATAAGGAGATAAATGCCAATACTTCTTCCGAGCCATCAAGAAGAGTGTTAAGTTTGAATGGAGTGAGGAAGCTGAAGCGACTTTCCTAAAACTCAAAGATCATCTTCACTCTCTTCCACGTCTGGTAAGTCCCAAGGAGGGAGAGACATTGTATATGTATCTTTCGGTGTCTGAACATGCAGTCTCAGCGGTGTTGGTAGCGGAAAGAGAGGGCACCCAGTTGCCGGTTTATTTTGTGAGCCACGTCTTGCAAGGAGCGGAAATGCGCTATGYTACAGCGGAGAAGTTTGGTTTGGCTCTTATGATGGCTAGTAAGAAGCTTCRTCCTTACTTTGCAGCTCACAAGATTGTGATCTACACTGACCAGCCCATCAAGCAACCCTTGACAAAGTTGGAATCATCAGGAAGGATGTTGAAATGGGCTATTGCTTTGAACGGTTTCAATCTTGAGTTYGAACCTAGGAAAGCCATTAAAGGTCAGGCACTGGCGGACTTCATTGTAGAATTAACAAGACCCCCACCGATTGAAACATCAAGCGATGTTTGGACTCTATTTGTGGATGGATCTTCCACCCAAAATGGTTGTGGGGCTAGAATCATGTTTAAATCCCCCGAAGGAGATACGTTTGAGTACGTCATGAGATTTAAATTCCAGACATCAAACAACGAAGAAGAGTATGAAGCGCTAGTGGCCGGGATTCGAATGTGTAAGGTAGATGGGGCACAAAAAATCGATGCCATGTCTGATTCTCAACTGGTGGTTAGCCAGGTAAATGGGGAATACGAGGTAAGAGATGAGAACATGATGCGCTACTTGGAGATGGTAAAAAGAGAAACGGAGGGTTTAGACGAATTCCATCTGGTACAAGTACCCCGGTCTGAAAATAATCAAGCAGACGTCTTATCTAAGTTGGCAAGTTTCGCGACAGGAGATTCTCCAAGATCTCTTTTTTGGGAAGTGAATGATCGAAGAAGTATAGATGAACGAAAGGATATTCACTTCATTAACCGCGAGAGCACCTGGATGGATGAAATCATTGAATATAAGCTAATTGGAGTACTTCCCCTTGATCCGTAGAAGGCGAAATATGTGAAGGCCCGGGACTCTTGGTTTGTCTATTGGAATGGACAATTGTACAAGAAGTCTTTCGCTCATCCTCTTCTCAAATGCATCACACTTGAGAAAGGGGTAGAGGTCTTGGACGACATTCATCAAGGGCAATGCGGTTCTCATATTAGGGCACTGGCATTAGAAGAAAAGGCTCTCCGCACTGGATATTACTGGCCGTCACTAAGAGGAGATGCCATGGAACTTGTCAAGAAATGCTCGAAGTGTCAAATTCATGGGAATCTTCATCAAAAATCAACAAACCTCCTGTCTCCAGTTTTATCACCACAACCTTTCGCAATGTGGGGGGTAGATATATTGGGACCCTTCCCCCAAGCGTCGGGGCAAAAGAAAATTTTAATCGTAGCGGTAGATTATTTCACTAAATGGGTGGAAGCGGAACCAATTAGGAATATCAAGACTTCAGATGTGCAGGGCTTCCTGTGGAAAAATATCATCACTAGGTTTGGATTGCCGTAATCCATAGTGTTTGATAACGGCCCACATTTTGACTCCAATGTTCTCACAAACTGGTTATCAAATCAAGGTATAAGTGCGCACTTTGCATCAGTAGCACATCCCCAAGCCAATGGGCAAGTGGAATCGTTCAACATCTGCAATGGAATCAAGAAGAAGTTAGATAGTGCCTAAGGATTATGGGTTGAGGAACTCTACAATGTTTTGTGGTCCATCAGAACCACCACAAAGAACTCAACTGGAGAAACTCCTTTCACTTTGGTTTATGGGTCGGATGCAGTGCTTCCAATTGAAATGTATGAACCAACATTGYGTGWCATGCTCTATTCTGAAGWGGGAAATTGGGAAGCAATGAGACACAATCTTGACTTGATACYARWGGTCAGGGGCAACRCACTTCTAYGACAACAAATATACAAGCTAYGGATGTCCAGGKACTACAACAAAAGGGTTAATCACCGACCTCTTCAGYTAGGAGATCTAGTCTTAAGAAAAATGGAATCCACAGGYCGAGYAAAGGAGGAAGGCAAACTAACCCCAAACTGGGAAGGCCCATATAGGATCTGTGAGGTCCTCCGTGATGGGACTTACAAGCTAGAGGATGCAAATGGACAGCGATTGTCTCACCCTTGGAAAACTGATAATTTGAAAAAATATTATGCTTAGGCTGCAAATGTAAGCACATTAGCAGAAACTGGCCAAGCGGCCTTGTAAATTTTTGAAGTAAGATTGAATGAAAGCCTTCAATCCTTTAAACTTCAATCCTTTAAACTTCAAACTGTGTGTGAATGTTTGAACAGGGATAAATTCCCTCCTTAGAACAAATAGGACCCTTAAAACGAGGGCATGGTGCTATTCTTTCTAAGTTAAAAATAATAAGGTAAATTAACATAGTCTTCTAGCAAAACTAAACGATCGCAAAGAATTAAAAAATAACAATCTGCGAAGGGCAAACGTCCCTACGTTCGCATAGATTCTATGTGAATCATTACTTAAGAGGCAGATAACTCAAAATTCACAAAGGGGMAAATGACCCCCAACTCGCGAAGGACAAGCGTCTTTATTTTGCGAAGGACGAATAGTCCATGTAGGAATAAGATTCCAATGGTCTGTGCAATACAGAAAACTAAACTTGCGAAGGGCCGGACTTATAACCTACGAAGAGCAGGACCTGATGACCTGTAAAGGACAGGATCTTATGACTTGTGAAGGGCAGGATCTTTTAACCTGCGAAGGGCAGGATCTTTTAACCTGCGAAAGGTAGGATCTTTTAACCTGCGAAGGGCAGGATCTTTTAACCTGCGAAGGGCAGGACTTAATAACTTGCGAAGGGCAAGACAGCGAGAACCTGTGGAAAGCAGTTGACAATGACATATGCGAAGGGCATGTGAAGGTTTAGAGAAATAATCACTCAATCTCCAAGTTTAAAGGCAATCAGTATGATTGATTGACTTGACACCCCTATTAGATCTCAAGCCAATCAATTCTCTATCATCTATAAACTTAGAGATTTCGTGTGGAAAACTCAAGACTGAGTGTTAGGTGGAAGGTGCCAATGTACACTCCAGTGTATCCATCTATCTCTCTTCGCACATTAAAAGAGATGAGAGTGATAAGTCAATGGACAATGGAATATCTGAATCTATACTTTGTCTATTTACCTTCGCCAGTTGAAGCATCTGTGAAGATTAAGTGAATATGTAGATCTTTCCAAACACTTAAGTGTTGCAAAGATATACAGGGGCAGGGGAAGTAGCGAAGCGAAGCAATTAAATAAATGCAAAGCAATAAAACAATTCAAAGCAAGAGTACACAAAGGAGAACAACATTGACATCAAAAGTGGCGAATCGCCCATTGGATTAGTAATTTAGCACATGAGGCTTCGAGCCATGAATGTTAAATATTTAGTACATCAAAATATTACTAAGTGTTTAGTACATCAAAATATTCTGAAGAGTTGGATAAATATACAACAGAGATTGGCAAAAAAAGAAAGGCAAAATAAAAATTCTGCGAAGGTCGGCGAAGACGCGAAGGCACTACTCTTCGTCATCGTCCTCAAAGGCATAAACGAACGAAGGCTGAGGCTTCTCAGGTCGAGGACAAGGGAGTTTGTCTATTAAGGCACACTCCTCGACATAATTGAGGCGCTCTTCGAGGACTTCGAAGGGGTAATCATCTTTAATAAGCATAAGCTCCAAAGCATCTGCGATGAGAGCTCTCATCTCTTTGATCCCCTTCTCCTTCGATTCTGTCACCTTCGTCTCCATCTCCTCTTGCAAAGCCTTGTGCTCTGTTTGAAGGTTGGAAAGGGCGGTAGCAGAAGTCGAAGCTGCCTCCTTTGCGATGCGAAGCTCTTCCTTGTACTTGGCCTTCAACTCTGCCTCTAGCTTCGCTTAGCAGGACTCCATCTCTGCCTTCACCTTCGCATCAACTGCTGCATCGAATCGAGCTTTCTCCTCCGCAACAGATTTAGCCTTCAACTTTTTAAGAGCGTGAAGCTCATCCTTCGCCTTCTTATAAACTCGAAGGGCTTGGGAATAGCTTCGCTGAGTCGCAGCAAGCTCATTCGACAATCTCCAGTTAGCTTCGGAGTTGTCTAAGGCAATGGCAGTGGTCTGCTGGGCGATGTAGTCACTCGCCTCTTGATACAACAGTTCTTTATATCTTGCCTCTCTGGGATAGTGGCGGATGGTCTTCGCAAGACCGTCAACCCTCACCATGGCCTGCGAAAAAATTCAAGGTTGAAGAAGTTAAGTAAGAAAGAAAGGAAAATAAAGAACTGAAGTTTGATTAAGTGTTAAAGTTTGTTACCTCAGCCAAACAACCTTCGATGGCTCCAGCAGAGCCTTCGTCTAGACCACGCAATGTGTCTAGATACTCCAAAGGAGCACACTTCACCATCTCCTTTAGCATCTTCCTTTTGTTAGGAGCTGGGAAGTTCTGCGAAGCCCTGAGGAACCGTTCGTCCTCCTCTTCAATCCAAGTCTCATCCATGGCTTGGTCACTGGTTAGGTCCGCAGCAACAGTAGGATGCTTCTTGGCGAAGTGCTGCCTTAAGCCTTGATGAATGTCTTTGTCTTGCTTCGTAGTGGCAGCACGAGGAGCCCTTGGAAATGGCGGAGAGACCAAGGGAGGAAYGACGTTCTCATCGTCGATATTGAACTTCGAAAAGTCAATATCTTCGATACTTCCTATATAGTCGTGGTGTGGGAAGAAGGTCTGCTGAAACTCAGTGTTTTGACGACTAGCAGCTTTGTCGTCATCACCTTCGATGTCCACAAATTCTGCAAAGTCATTATTAGGACGAAGGTCTGGGTTCTGCTCGACAGTTTCGGTATCATCGCCTAAGTTTAAAGGATATCTGTTGGAACGAAGGGGAGTATCATGGGAACTCTTAGACCTTCGCTCATAGGTGTTTGCATAACTTAAATGCTCACCAGGATCACCGGTTGTGTAGCGCATCTCCCGAAGGGGAGACACAGAAAGCGGTTTCCGGTGCTTCGAGGAAGTACCGGTATCTTGCGAAGACGCCTTCCTCTTCGCACCAGCATGCGAACCGCTGGTTTTCGAAACTGGGGTCGCCGAAGCTCTCCCCACCTCTCCAGGGTCATCAGAATCGACCCWCACCACATCAGGCGAAGACTCCTTGGTAGGAGTCTCCTTAGTGGTTTTCTTTCCGCGACCGTCTCGTCGCTTGATCTTCAGGATCACCATCGAAGGCTTGGGAAGATCCTAAAATAAGGAAAATTTCACAAGTGTTAGACTCATACAAAGGAAACTATCTTACCCCTTCGCAAAATAGTTGAGGGAATATGCGAAGGTACACTTCAGCATACACAACGCATTTCCTTCGCGCAATAATCAAGAGGTTTACAACAAAGTCTGCAAAGAGAATCCCCAACAAGCACTGATGTGCACGTTCGCAAATTCCCCCTAAAAAGGCATGAGGGAGTTGCGAACGTACACTTCAATGTACACTACATTTTCCCTTCGCCAAATGGCCAAGGAAGTTTGAGCAGAAACTTGCGAAGGAGAATACTAGCAAACACTGAAGTGTACGTTCGCAGATACCTCCAACAACACGAGGAAGTTGCGAACGTACACCTCAGTGTATACTGAATTTTTCATTCGCCGACTGTATCAAGGAAGTGCGAACGATCCTCATGGTAAGCACTATGGTGAACCTTCGCAACAACCCTAGATAGAATGAATCCCTCAGTGATGCTGATCGGACAACCATGCGAACGGGGTTTAACATAAACACTGGAGTGTACTTTCGCAACTTCCCCCCAACGAAATTGTTGAAAAAGAAAGCTGCGAAGCAAAACCGGTGTAAGCACTGAAGTGCACGTTCGGAGGTTCTCCAGGCAACTGATAAAACGGAGAAAAATACAAGAGAGGAAGTTGCGAAGCAAAATCAGTGTAAGCACTGAGGTGTACATTCGCAACTCCCCCCCCTAAAAGTTCAAAAGAAACTAAGTATAAGCGACTTACAGCGCGGTCTTTATTTTATTCCTTCAAAGTTTGATATCTTGCCTCCGCAACAATTGCATCGTAGTCTTTGGATGCCATTTTGCCCTTCTGAATGTCAGGCAATCGATCGTATGCAGCAGCTGCGATGAAAAAAGAACACACAAAGTTAATACTGCGAATACAAGGGACTTCGAACTTAAGGAAATGCGAAGCTACCTCTCTCGTCCCTAGTGCCATCGATTAGGGAGAAAGCCATAAGGAAGTCCTTCTTGACGAAGAACTCATACAAAGGGAGCCAGTACTTGGGAATGTAGTCCTTAGTTGCTCCGATCCGTCACTAAGCACTACAGGCTTCGAGGTGAAGTATTTATTCCAAGCATTGTACTATATTCCGCTTTGTTTGCGGAAAGTTCAGTGATCCACCTATCGCGAACCTTAAAGGATTCGGGAGTGGGATAATTA